>JACEVL010000165.1:985109-1082609 GCA_020284085.1 Aporrectodea caliginosa | reverse complement strand
TCAATCGCCGGTTGATATCGGTTCAGATCGATTAGCATTACCTATATAGAAAGCGGATCAGTTACATTGGTCTCTCGACGCAAACAGTCTACAGAGCAATGCGATCTGGACAAGATACGACTTCGGTCAGCGGCATAACTTCAGATTTCGGGCACCGCAGATTGCTCAAATGGATCCTCTGGGGCCTATTTGTACTATATCAAACGTCGACTTAGCCTCTCTTTTCAGATGAGGGCTCCCCCCACGGTTGAGGGCCCTGTCGACCCTTAGTTATGCTAATAGTTTCAGCTGCAGGAGGACGAGGAGGAGGACGAAGAGGAGATAAAGAGGAGAGAGTAGGTGAAGGAGGACTAGAAAGAGGAAGAACAGACAAAAAGGACGAGAAGAATAGACAGAAAGGACGAGAAGAATGGCGAGAAGGAAGAGGAAGAGGAAGATGAGGAGGAGGAGAAGGAGGAGGAGGAGGAGGAGAGGAGGAGGAGGACGAGGAGGAGGAGGTGGTGGATGAGAATAGGAGGGAGCAATTCTTAAAGCATATCCTGAGAGGCAGCGGGTGATTGCAAGAGAGGCAGCATGCATTGGAATGAACTGTTGCCGTCTTCCTTTTCTTGGCCTCGGCATTGGAGTCAGTTAGTCAGATCTCTGTCTGTCTGTCTGTGTCTCTGTCTGTCTTTGTCTCTGTCTGTCTGTCTGTCTGTCTGTCTGTCTGTCTCTCTCTCCATTCATTATTCTCTGGCTCATCGCTTTCTTAAATTTTGAGATGCATGACCCGACAAAAGAGCTGTATGCATGTGCATATTGAATGCATGCAAGCCTATGCATAGGAATATCTCTGTACATCAGCTACAGATGCAGTTTCTATCCAACTGTCCAGTCTCGGCTTCAAAGTGTTCAATCTCGGTTCAGACACATTATCTCTTATAAATTATATTTTATCCAGAACTGAAATTGCTGATTTCTTACATTGCTATGGCTTCACTTTGAATCTGCATCTATCCAACTAACCGTCAAGTCTTTCTCCAATTCAATCACGGTAATATATCGTTTTAGCGTTCTAAATTACATTAAATTGTAGCATTGTTATTTTTCATCAATCCAACTTCTACTTTGGCAAGAATCCTTTTCATCAATCTGTTTTTAGGCAAGAATTCGTTTAATCAATCCAGCTTCTATTTTTGCAACAATTATTTTTCATCAATCAGACTTTTATTTAAGCAAGAATCTATTTATCTATCCCACTTCTATTTAAGCAATAATTATGTTCATCAATCTCACTTTTGTTTAGCAAGAATTCTTTTCGACAGTGGCGAATAATTTAAAACGCTAAACGATAGATAGCCGGTGTCACGAAATAGAGTATCCCCCATACATGAGTATGATTATCCCCCCTTAGCGAAATGGAGTATTCGGTTTAGTTTGCATTTTGGGGGGTTTCTAAGTGTATTCAGTCGTACTGTTTGGATTTATTGTACTGTCGCGGACCCCCTATCTGAGCTGCCACCGGGGTCAAACCCCTCCCTCGGTTAACTATGGACTCCAGGACTCCCCTACTTACCGGGCCCACCAACTGAAGGCTGGTTCCCTCTTCTCGTATAGTTTGGTGGGGCTGTCCCATCTGTAACAGGGCTTGGGCTACCGATAATTCCTCCAAGGGTCTAGCCTCAGAAGGGAGCGCAAATCCTGGGCTCCCTACAGAAAGGTCTACCAGGGACCGATCAGTTTTACCAGTTAACTCTCTAGTGTTTTCAATTGAAATGCCCCTATCTAGATGCTCTTCACCCGTTTCAAAGTTTTCCTCGTTTATACCAAAGGCAGTGGGTGCACCAGGACAACCAGTGGCGCCAGGCATGACAAAATCTGCGATCCTCGGGCGGAGGATAACCTGCGGGGATCTCAGGAGACATTTGGACTAGCCAATTACGTCATGCGTATGACGATGGGGGAATAGAATGGTTTATCCCCCCGGATGCTCTAAACCGGTTTATTCCATCCGGTGGGATAAATTCATACATCCCCGGATAGTCTTAGGACGGATACGCTATTTCGTGATGCGTGGTGCTTCTGCGGCGGAAAATGCCGCCACGCAACCCGCGAAAATTTACTTCTGCGGCGGAATTTTTTTGACATTTTATCTAAAACAACTCTAACCCTAACACTGACCCTAACCGACCGTCACAGCGCTTAACCTGACCCTAACCGACACTCACGAGGCCAAACCTGACCCTAACCGACCCTGACGACGCCAATTTATAGGAAGTACCGCATTTTGAACAATGCGCATGCGCCGAAGGTTGCGCATGCGCAAAGCGCTTCCGCCGCAGACTTGTGTCGAAAATGTTACTTCTTCTGCTGCGGAATTTTCCGCCGCAGAAGATTTATCCTTTCGTGATACCGGCTTATATGCCAATGGTGACTTCACTAACTTATTTGAGAGATCCGAATCCTGGGGTAGCACGGTCCGTACACGGGGACCTTTGAATGACGTGTTATCCATTCAAATGGTCAGCGGTGGTGTAGGATCTCACCCGATCAATTCATCGAAAAAAGAACAGGGTTGAGGCCATATACGGTCGCTATATAGAAAACGTGTTAAGTACATTTACATTTTAGTCCGCACACTGACGTCGTATACTTCCAACGTGCAGGCAATCAAAATGCGGAACTGGTCCCCGGAAGCCAGATGCATTATGGGTGATATACGTGTCCCAATCCCATAATCCTCTGCAAGACCCTAATAAATAAAAGCTATCAAATCAGTTAAGACTCATTTTCGCTCCAAACTTCCAGGGGATGAGTGCCGGAAAATTGAAGGATATTTATATACTCCGGAGTCCATGTATATATGATATATATATTTATACACGATATTTTTTGTCGGCTATATATTCAACAAGTTAATTGAAAAATATCACAATATATATATTATATATATATATATATAACTTTATATTATATGCATTTATATACACGCACATACTATTTTTTTGTTATTTATATACAAGGTGAGATAATATGATTACACAATTGACAGTACATGTATAAATCTTTCATTATAGGATGCACTATGTGTATATGTATCATATATAATTATGCCTATATACATGCATGTAATTATATATAAAGGTCCCATATATGCATATATATATATATATAGTCCATGTGGCTGTATTTGTGTAATTAAGATGGAAATGAAGTATGCTCATACATGACACGAACACGAGATGGCGCTTGCATTAAGTTGTAATTGACATGCCCTCTTGCGTACAGTTCTCGCATAAATCATCTTCATTTTCTATTAGCCCTATATATAAATGAAGTCGCAACAGTCGATAACGAGGTATCGTATGAGGGCGCTATATGATGAGTTTAATAAATTTCTATTACCGAATCATACGCTGGCTTGTCTATGTATAGGTGGGGACCGGATTAAGATCTTTCTCCACTGCATTTGTGACCATAATTATATCCGGGAAAAGGGACCTAAAGTGGGGTTCTAGTTTCGGAGTTATAGCCCGCTTTAGATATAGTCAGTTGCGTATTCTTTTTTATTATTTTCTGCGAGACTTTAGAATTGTTGCAATTGTTAATAAGTGATTTCTGGCATTAAATTGCAATGTATTCTTGTGTTTTATGTGTCATTTTATAGAGTAGGTGTATACATAGGCCTATAGCACAATGGTTGTTGCATGGTGAAAAGCTTAACACTGTTTCTTTGTGGTTGGCCATCTTGCTAAATCTTTAAACTTGATATTTTCTTGAAATGGTAGTTTCATCTATACACTCCTAAATTTTTAATAACTTCATCATTTATGGACCAATATATATATATATATATATTGTTCGGACCCAATACCCCGCTTGCTGGTATCATTTTGTCGCGTCGTCCTCCCCTTATCACTGGCCCCCAGGGAGAAAAGTGCAGCTGCAGCCCCTAGTTCGTCGGGCCTCCATTCCCCAGGTAGGGTGGCGACTTCCGGACCCCGGAACAACGTAGAACCAAAGAGTGGGGAGCTAGACTGGCCTTGGATGGAGGGATCATAGTTGGTCGCCGTAGGAGAGGAACCCAAATCCTGTGAACTCTGCAAACCAGGAACGGACGTAGTTACCAGGCCGAGGTCCGAGGTGGTTACAAGGCGGGACATTTCCGCGGTTCTCGAGGTGAGAACGACTGGGGCTTTCCCCAAATCAGGGTCCTCACGGGTCCATAACAGGTCTAACCGGGTTCCCATATCATCCAAACGGTTAACTACCCTATCCAATATTTCGCCATGTCTAGTCGAAAGCAAGGCCAAGGTTGAAATCTGAGAGCTTATATCAGAATAGGTAACTTGGGATGGAGGGGACGACGTGTGGGCATCCATATATCACCTATCCCCGGACTATCAGCGTCCTCACCATTGACTGAAGATGGAGCAGACATATTTCGGCTCAGCCAGTAACTGATGGTTTATTGTTATCTCAGATTGAACAAAAGAAGTACAATTATGCGGTGATCCTGTCAAATAACTAAACATGCATTAAATTAAAACGACCTCAATGGTCTGCGATTGACGCCTTCAAGATTACTACATTTATCGCCTTACAGGTAAATTAAACAGCGGTCCCAACATCTTTTGGAACAAAGTCAAATTAAAGAGTCAGTGTTTAGTAACCTGGCCTACGCTTAAATTTCCTTTCCTTCTCCTTATTTGGTCAATTTCCCAAAATGGCGGGAGCCCTCTAAAACTCTAGAAAGAAGCGCTACACAAACTCTACTCAAGGGACCTTTGGCAAACCAAACAGCACGTAACGTTTCAAGTTACTGTTTTACATTAATTGCCCAAACACAAGTAACCCTTGAAAGTAATGATACAACAGAGTTAACTGCTTCTTCAATTAGTTTTAAATCGAAATCGCCCCTCTAAGACGCCATCTTATTCAAACCAAAAACGAACAAGACCGACTTTGACGTCACTAACTCCTGCACACTAAGGATGACGTTGACAGAGAAAAGGGCCAATCACCAAAGGGGTGCTCCAATTTGCCGTAATGTTATTGGTGTAATTGACCGTTACGGAAAACGGGTCAAGGGTGCATTATAATACTGATCTGATGTGAGGCTCGGAGCTGGCCCGAGTCTTCACAATATAATTATATATATATATATATATAATTTAATCTGCTCTGCAAACTTCTACAGAGCCGTTATTGCAATATGCAAGGCATCTTTAATCAGCCACAGGTCGTCGTTTAATTCACGTATAAGCCCAATGATGATTAATTAAAAGTTAAAACCCTTTTTAGACCAGAAAGAAATCCAACTAATGACTTTCATCACACCGAATCCCATTAAACACCCACCACATTTATCATTAAAAGGACATATAACATGCATGTCTTGCATGATAGATGGCACGTTGGAATAGTAGTTACTATTGCCTATTTGCAGTAATTTGATGTAGGCCTATACATTGTTGATGGTTATAGGTTTCATTGAGCGATTAACTGAAACTATAACTGAAGAAACTTTAACTGCAACGAGGAAGTTTCAGATTCTATTAACTAATATCAAAACAAAAACTAAAACTTGGCGAAATAGTATAACTAATAATAACTAAAACACCTAGCATGTGAAAGTAATAATAACTGAAACTAAAACTAAAAGTCGAAGCAAAACTAAAACAACACTACAGATAGGCATGGAGACAGAGTAACATACTGTATGTGCGAAGGAAACGATGACAGAGGGACAAACGTACAGGAGGGACACTTGATCTTACGTTCTGAAGTTGACCGGCTATCCTTTTGGAGAATTCATTTCTCGGCCACCTGTTGCCGTTGTCGTGGCGACGACCCTTGCAGCGCCGAACCAACGTCATCTTATCTAAACGTCAGAAAGAACGTCATTATGTAATCTTGCAGTTACATATTGCTCCGTTTATGGAAATATCACAAAAAAATTGTCATAACCGTAATTTAGAACGTCAAGAGAAGACAGACAGACAGACAGACAGACAGACAGACAGACAGACAGACAGACAGACAGACAGACAGACAGACAGACAGACAGACAGACAGACAGACAGACAGACAGACAGACAGACAGACAGACATAGACAGACAGACAGACAGACAGACAGACAGACAGACAGACAGACAGACAGACAGACAGACAGACAGACAGACAGACAGACAGACAGACAGACAGACAGACAGACAGACAGACAGACAGAACAGACAGACAGACAGACAGACAGACAGACAGACAGACAGACAGACAGACAGAGACAATAAGGAGACAGATATGCAGACATATATGCATGTACGAATGCAGGCCTATGTATTTATGTATGTATGTATGTGTGTGTATGCTTGCATGTATGTATTTATATATATACATGCATGTATGTATGAATGTATGAATGCATATTGTGTGTATGTATGCTTGTATGTATGTATGTTTGCATGTATGTATGTATGTATGTATATATGTTTGTGTGAATTTATGCATGCAGGCCTATGTAGGCCATATATCTGTCTGTCTGTATGTATGTGTGAATGCATGCATGCATGTCTCCGTGTATACTATGTATGTATGCATACATGCATATTATGCATCTATGATTGCATGCATGAATATATGCATGTATATAGGTATGTATATATCTATATATCTAAACGTATACGAATGTATGTTTTGTGTGTAAATCAGATTCAGAGCTTTGGAATGGATGATTGGAAAATATGTCCTTGGTTGTCCAACGTAAATTTGATCAAAGACGCAAAACATTTCCTTTTCGCCTATAAAGCCGACACAAACGTTGCAAGGCCACCAAGCGACCGACAGAAAAAAAATGACAGACGATAATCTACCATGCAGACCATAAAAAGTAGAACGACTGTATTCTCTGCCGAGAGTAAGCCATTGATAAAAAGCCATGGGCAAAAAAGTCCAAAGCCCAGAAGACACTATCTACTACTCTAAAGATTTACGATTGAATTCCAATTTCCAAAGCATTTATGTTTTGAATAAAGCAGTCGGTTACAGTGATTTTGTAAGAATGCAACACATAAGGCCCTATAGTCTAGCATATAGTGGCATAAATGCACACGAATCAAAAAAACCTCACCTAGCTTATCTTGGCGTAAATTACCACAGCATACTGCAGCGATTTAACTCCATTTAAATAACTTGTTTGTTTTTAAACAAACAAGTTATGTTTAGCTTTAGTTTTATGTTTAACAAGTTTATATTTAGTTCATTCTAAACTTAGGATAAGTAAAATTAATTGGTTCTTGTTTGTTAAGCTTTTTAGTTCTGTTTCGTTTTATTCTGTATTGTAAGACTGTTATGTTATTCGTAAGTCATTTCCAAACTTCTTGTCAATAGGTACCCTATAATAAGCGGTATTCGGTTCCTTCTGGATCTGCTCTTTGTATCCCTGCAACATATTTGTACGGTACGCTGGGTTATGTTAAGTTTTATTACAATAAAGTAATAAACGAAAACTGAAGCGATTAATCCACGTTGCTGCTATATTAAAATCCACTGGAGCATCGACTATATAGAAAGTGACGCGGGGAGATAATTTCGTCCCCAACCCCGAAACAAGTAAGTCTTCCCCATCCCCCGCCCCATCACCGCATGTTTTGTCCCCATCCCGCAGGTTTCTCCCATCCCCACCCCATCCCAGCAGGACAACATCACATTCCCCGCAAGAAGTTTTCATCAATTAAAATTTAATTTTTTTTAGCTTACAAAGTTATTTGTATTGCTGATTGCATCAATAAAACACACGCAAAAAACAGATTATCTTATCGACAGTTGCAATAGCCAAGCCCTGACTATTTCTGGCTAGTAAGCTTCAGGAAATAAAAAATCTCCTTTTCAGTTCTCAGCGTCACCCTGAACTGGTTTGAGATTGTATTGTAGCTCTAAGAATGACACGTGACTTAGGGAGGGGGTTTAGGGTAATGGTATTATGGTAAGCCTACTTCACATTACCAATCCTTACAATACCCACTTCACGTGACCTTAATTTGCTTTACCTTCCCTTGCCATGGCTTCACGCCACCACCTTATACGAAAATTATACCTAATCACTTCTTTGATGCTAATAAGCAATTCAAAAGCACAACTCTTCAACGGCTGATATATCAAACTCTAAAGACTTGCAACGAAGTCCCATCGAATGATGCCTTGCCCATTGCGATGAGCTACAGAAGGAACTACTCATTAGATTAGATAGACTTACATGTAGTTACCTCACCTGACCAAACTTGCCTCAATTCAGCATTAGTCCCATGAACATCACCAAACCATACCATCTCTAAATCTGGCACTTGAAATTATACTACCTATTCTAATCATCCCGTGACTTAATAATTATATAATCTGACTTCGAATTGTCTTACCTAGCAATATATTGCCTCATCTAATCATACATTACAGCAATCTGGTATTTGGCGATTACGTTCTGCAATTAAATCCGACCCGATGCGCTCTATAACTCAGACTTGGTCGTCGTCGTCTGTCGTTTTCCCATTCGTAACACGTCGTCCTCAAATCGTTTTTTCTTGCGGCTGTAGCGGCGCCACCGTCGTCTATAATGACGTGCCAAGCGACGACATATAGAGGACTAGGCCTCAGGCGTCGCAATAAATTCCTCCCGCGAATTAAGGTCCGGTCGAAATGCACATGCGAACGAGAGATGCATAGTACTATACGTTTGCGTTTAAAGATCAATCTTGCCTGCGGTGCTACAATTCTCCTGTATCATGCTGTATGCACATTTATGTATGTTTGTTTGTAAGTACACGTACGCACGTACATATGTATGAATATATGTTTGTATGCATGAATGTATGTGTGTATAAATGTATGTATGTATGCATGTGTGTATTTATGTAGCCTATGTATGTATGTATGCATTTATTTGCTTCTTTATATTATCGTCTCTGTTCACGATCATTAAACTCTAAGCTGTCACGGACTCGTTCAAAGCGACCCCAAGCGACAGAACGTCAACGAAGCCGAGCAATTATGGGTGAAAGACTCGCTCAAGATCCCCACACGTGTGCAGCGAACAGTCTGAGAGGAGGTTCGATTTGAAATCTAACTCTCCGCGTTACAAGCTTAGTACTCTAACTACTCGTCCAGTTAGCTACATTGGTTAGAGCGTACAGGCTGCATCCCATCAGGGGTGCGAAAAACCAAACTTTTTCAAAATGAAAAGTTGGTTTTTTGTTTTTTTTTGTTTTTTTGTTTTTTTTGGAGATTTTCCTATTTCGGATCATAAACTCATAAAAATGGCATAATACCGTTCAAATTAATCAGATGCATATAAATGAAATTAACTAGAACAGTAGAACCGTAGAATGTCATAAAACGAAGTTAACAAAGACCATACAACAATTGCCATGAGAGTTGAAGAGACGACATTTTTGGCATTTATAATTTTGAAATTTGTAAAAAACAAAAAACCAAAATTTGAGGTTTTTAAAAAAAACAAAAAAAACAAAAAAACAAAAAAAACAAAAAACCAAGCCTTTAACAGCCCTGCATTCCATGCGCCTAGGTGTGAGAGTGCGTGCGCAATCGCGGTTCGCCTCTAAATGCCAGCTTGTTTAAGAGATTTTAATCTCGGGCTAACGGGACTTGGGGATCTTAAATGGCGTTGTGCCTATTCAACCGGGCAGCGGTGGTGAAGGATCTCACCCGATCCATTCATTGAAACATGAATACAGGCGAGAACGTTCGGTCACTGTATAAACGTGCACTTTTCTTTTACATTTTACTACTCTGCTACCGTGCCTCATGTATGTACATAGTTATTCATATAATTATGTACATGTAAGCAAGCATGAATTTATGCATGTATAGATGCGTGTATGAATGCCTGTATGTATTTACGTATATCCGAGCATTCGTATATAATTCCCTTAAGGACCTAGCAAGACAGAAGAGTGTGTAAGGAGTGAGAGAAAAACTGAGCGAGTAAGACTAAGAAAGCGATGAGCCAGTTAATGAATGGGAGAGATAGAGATAGAGAAAGAGACAGACATGCAGCAAGAAAGAAAAAAAGAGAAAGACAGACAGACAGACAGACAGACAGACAGACAGACGACAGAGACTGAGTTTAATTAAACAATTGTACAACTATCTCATATATCACTCGCTGTTGTATACTGATCCGTTAGACGTCGGTTGACAGTCCAATGAGGAGCTGGAGAATACAGCCTCGCTAGCAAGCACTCGCAAGCACAACAACATCCCGGCCATGGCTTATAACTGCTCTGTTAACAGCTTTCGTGTCAGAAGAATATTATAAGGAACGGTGTTTAGAGCTTGTCTTATTGTCTGCGATGACAGATGGAACAGCAGAGACTCAAGGAGATAAATCGACGTTACGAACGTTTTAGCGCCGTGGCCGGAAGGATGCAATTGGTCATTGTTGACTCACTCGTAGTCAGTGAGTCAGTGAAAGCGTGAGAGAGAAATAGGCAGACAGCGAAACAATGAGACAGCGAGAGTGACTGTGTCAGACACAGTGAGTCAGTTATAGCAATTCGGTCGGTCGTCAATTTATTCGGTCATTCATTCATCCCTTCATTCATTTATTAATTCGTTCGTTTATTCATTCATTCAGACAGCTAGTGAGACCGCCAGCCAGTGAGTGAGTGAGTGAGTGAGTCATTCATTCATTCATTCATTCATTCATTCAGTCAGTCATGTAGTCAGTCAGTCAGCCAGTCAGTCAACCCATCAATCAATCAGTGAGTCAGTGAGTCAGTCAATTTGTCAGTCAGCAAGTCAACCAGTCAGTGAGTCAGTGAGTCAGTCAATCAATGATAATAATAACACTGGGCAAAAAGGTTTTTGTTTTGCTACTCAGAACTTTTAAACTGTTCTTAGCTGAAGTTTAGGCGCTGGTTTCAAATATGAAATCGAAATTTGGCTAGCACGTGAGGTTTTTCAGGTATGCATCAGTGAGAGTCTACACAATTGCGAATTCTCAACTCATATTATCAGCGAAAACAAAGTAGTAAAAATGTATCGGGCATTGGCTTTTGCACTTGTTGTTAGCTATTATGTTTGATGCTGATTTCAATTATGAAATCTAAATATGGCTAGCACGTCAGGTTTTTCGCGTACGCATCGGTGAGGTTCTAAAAAATTTCAAATTCTCATCTCATACAATCAGCGAAAGGAAAGTATATTAAAAATGTAGGAAGCATTTGATTTTGTGCTTTTTCTTAGCTAAATTTGGACGCTGATTTCAAATATGACATGGAAATTTGGCTAGCATGTCTAGTTTTTCAGGTACGAATGAGTGAAGTTCTACGCAATTGCGAATTCTCAACACATACTGTAAGCGAAAGCAAAGTATTAAAACTGTAACAGGCATTTGCTTTTGAGATTGTCCATAGCTAAATTTTGGATGCTAATTTCAAATATGAAATCGAAATTTGGCTAGCACATCAGGTTGTCTTAGTTATGCATAAGTGAGGTTGTACACGATTGCGAACTATGAGACATTTGCAATATGAAATAAATTAGGTCACCCTAAAATGATGTTAATGCCTTTCCTAAAACAAAAAAGAACATACAGCAAACATGTTGATGAACATCTTGCTCAACTCGCACTATAACAAAGTGTTCAGAACTGTTGTTTGCTTTTGCCTTTGTAAGGCACATCCGTCTCTCGTTGCAAGAATCAACTGTAGTCTCTCAAATCGTGCTATGACTTAACTTCCTCTGATATCCGCTTTCCATCATCTTCATATTCTGATGGAACCTTTCCCCATGCATGCTCATCGCTGACATCGCCCAGATTTGGTGGAAAGTGTATAAATGCCACACCAGTGACATCCTAGCACCCAACAACTCCAATGCCCTCAGAATTTTCTCTACAAGCTCAGCATAATTCACTGCTTTTTCAATACCAAGAAAGTTCTGGACAACCAAACATATGCTTCCCGTGGTCATATCCCAGCTCATGCATGAGACCATCAACATCAGCACAGAAACAAATGCCGAGTATCATTTCGTAGTTAGTGAGTGAATGAGTGAATGAGTTAGCCACTCAATCAGTCAGTCAGTCGGTCGGTCAGTCGGTCGATCAGTCAGTCAGTCGGTCAGTCAGTCGGTCAGTCAGTCAGTCAGTCAGTCAGTCAGTCAGTCAGTCAGTCAGTCAGTCAGTCAGTCAGTCAGTCAGTCAGTCAGTCAGTCAGTCGGTCGGTCGGTCGATCAGTTAGTCAGTCAGTCAGTCAGTCAGTCGATCAGTTAGTCAGTCAGTCAGTCAGTCAGTCAGTCGGTCAGTCAGTCAGTCAGTCAGTCGATCAGTCGGTCGGTCAGTCAGTCAGTCAGTCAGTCAGTCAGTCAGTCAGTCAGTCAGTCAGTCAGTCGATCAGTTTGTCAGTCGGTCAGTCAGTCAGTCAGTCGGTCAGTCAGTCAGTTAGTCGATCAGTTTGTCAGTCGGTCGGTCAGTCGGTCAGTCCAGTCAGTCAGTCAGTCATCGTCAGTCAGTCGGTCGGTCGGTCGGTCAGTCAGTCAGTCAGTCAGTCAGTCGGTCGGTCGATCAGTTAGTCAGTCAGTCAGTCGGTCAGTCAGTCAGTCGATCAGTCGGTCGGTCAGTCAGCCAGTCGGTCAGTCAGTCAGCCAGGCGGTCAGTCAGTCGGTCAGTCAGCCAGTCAGTCAGTCAGTCGGTCAGTCAGTCAGTCAGTCGGTCAGTCAGTCAGTCAGGCGGTCGGTAAGTCAGTCAGTCAGTCGGTCAGTCAGTTGGCCAGCCAGTCAGTCGTCAGTCATTCGGTCAGTCAGTCGGTCAGTCATTCGGTCAGCCAGTCAGTCGGTCAACCAGTCAGTCGTCAGTCATCGCCAAGGCCGTTGCCTCGTCCTGGCAGACCATCGTCTTCGGCTGAACGTGGGCTTGATGGATGGCGTCCGATGGTGAATGTGGTTCGTGATGGATGGCTCTGGTGACCGCGCAGAGACACAGACGGCGTCCGGATCCTAAGCGGGAAGAGAGGCAATTTGCCTGGAAAGGTCGCGTTTCCAGCTTATCCCCTGGTCAATTATTAAGGCGACTGCGGTCGTAACATGCGATGCATCAGATCGATTCTGTTTGATTGAATGTGATTTCGACCGATCCAATCGGTCTAGGAATCGTCTCAGATCGATCTCAGGCAGTGTAATGTAATTCATAATTTATTGAGCTCCTTTACCATCGAAGTATCGATTTGTGCGGTTTTTGAGTTACAGGAGAGGCTAACTCGTCTTGGAAGCCAAAATCTTTAGAGGAATAAATATGTATGCATGTAGGCATGTATGTACCTATGTTTGTATGTATATATGTATGTATATATGCACGCAGATATGTATGTATGTACGTACGCATTTATGTATTTATTTATGTGTGTACGTATGTATGCACGTGTGTGTATGTATGCTCAGTATGTATGTATGTACAGTATGCATGTACAGTATGTATACATGTATGTATGTATGTATGTATGTATGTAATACTATATATGTACGCAAATATATGTATGTATGTATGTATGTATGTATGTATGTATGTATGTATGTATGTATGTATGTATGTATGTATGTATGTATGCATGTTGTATGTATATATGTAGTATGTCTTAGATTAGATGAAATTAGATTAAATTAGACACATATTGAAGAATGAATTTGAAGTCAGCTAGCAATATACTCAAAGTATTGCGATTAAGTTTAAGTTTCTTTAATCCAGTGTTCTGCAACAGTGAAATACTCAAATTCAGACTCACCTCCATTTGACGGTAGCACATTAAAGAAAACAGATGCGAGGGAGTTTCCGTAGCAACTGGAATCGCCCCTGGCAACCTGACCATTCGTGTAAACATTTACTGGTGTTAAATTACAGCCCATGTCAAAGTCACGGCATCCACGGTTGACTGGGTAGTCGACCGACATCGCCGAACCGTTGCACGTTTCTGGACAACGAGCTCGACAGAGCATGATGGGTTGGGCAATGCAGGTACTGCTTGCCACGCTTCCCGATGGGTACCTCTGACCAAAGACCTTCCCGGCAAGTCGTTTCCGTAGTGGAATCGTGTTCGTCCAATTCGACAGATCCCCGCCAGCAGAATGCCGTGTCGTTTCATCTGATGGAGAAGCGCTCAGAACCCGGGCCACCCGTCTCAGTGCACCAGGTCTGCGCTGGTTGATTTCATCGTTGAACTTCAGGGATCTCCGACTGGAAGACCATTCGCCGAAGTCCGACATGGTTCCGTCCGTCGCAGTCACGTCGTCTGTAAACGTCGCACAGTTCCTCGTGTACGTTAAAGAGGATGGAACAGAGAAACGGTGACACCTGTTCCTGTCGTCGTCATCTAGAGTCTTCTTCTTTGTCTTGGACTCAGAGGCACAAACCTGGAACGATCCCAGTCCAGCTTCCGGTTCCAGTTCATTATCTGGCAACTCTCGGTGTCGACAGTCGTCGCAGACTGTCCAGATTATTCCAGAACTGTCGTCAGTTTTTAAATTTTCTGGAACGTCGCTGCAGTTCAGGGGCTTTGGATTTGTTTCGTGAGGACCACGAAGCATCTTGTCGCTCTGTTGATCATGCTGCGATTTATCCTGCGCACCTGAGCCCAGGTTTTGACGCCATTGGCACTGATGATTCGTGGTTGGAGTAGTATCACAATGACACTGTAGAGCTGTTTGTGGTACGTGATGAGGAACACCCTCTTTGAGGCCATGGTTAAGCTTAGTGTCTGTTCGCATTGCGTGTTCACTTTGGGACGGGATATCTGTGCGTGGGTTACTATCGCATTGACACTGCGTTCCTGTCTGGAATTCTTGATAACAATGGCAATGAGCGTCTTTTGTCAGGTGGAATTCAACACCTGTTTTCTGGTGGCACTGAAACTGGACTCCTCTACCAGGTTCGTCTTTGCAGCTGAACTGCACTCCTGGCCTAAGCGGCTTACTACAACGACATTGCCCGCCTTTGCTGAATTCCTGATTACCGCCACAGCGACGACTACTTTGCAAATTCTTTTCAACGGGACAAGGTGAGCTACATTTGTGGTTGAATTGCCGATCCACTTGCGATTTCTGAGCAGTGGTACACTCTCCAATGATACAGACCTTTCCATCTCTCGTTTCCAACGAATGGCACTCACTTTTCCAGCGTCTCCTGAGAGGCATCTCATCCAATTCCCTTGAAGAGAGTCTCTGAACTGCTTTCTCGCTTCCACAAGAAGCAAACTTTCCAGGCATCGGCTCTATTGTTATGTTGCATCTCCTCCGGACTGCTTCCGCCGAGGTATCGAGCACTGTATCCAGTTGTTTGTCAAGAATCTGGATCTCTAGAGTCCCGTGAAGCGAGGCGGAGATTCGCATCCTTTCCGGAGCTGAGGAGCTGCGCCGTTTTCTTTCTCCAATATCCGGCAGGAATAGAATCTTATCGAGGGAGAAGTCGGACTTTGGAAAGGACCGTCGCGGTTTGCATTTGGCTCCCAGCTCAGAAATCGTGACGTTTAGTGTTCTTGCAGCCGACATGGGAGACGCTAGACAGCTTTTGTGGACGACTGCAGCAATTGGGTTGTTTGGAATGCGGTCAAGTTCTATCTGCCCGGATGGGAGAGGTTTAAGACTCTGTCGGCCCCGGAGACCGTTGTCTAACATCAGAGACAAGGTGACTCGAACGAGGGTGGCATCGTCCAAAAGGGACAGATGGGACGAAGCAGGACTTAAGCTTGCTTCGCTGCTCTTCTCCGAGCGACTCAGCTCGGAGTCGTGGACCTCGGGCTTCTCCTTCAGCGCCGGGCTGGCCATCTTTGTCTTGCGGGGTTTTTCGATGCTGGTCACTCCCACCGAGACCTCACGAGCAGGGATATTGGACGCCAGCTGTGTCTCGAGGTCTTTCAGGGTCACGTAGCCACGTTCAACCACCGCTGAACATCCTCGACGAGAGTTCAGATCCGATGCTTCTTTCCGGCAGCAGACTGAGGTCCTCTCGACCTCCACCGTCGCCCGGGACCCTGCTTTGTGGGGCTCGAACGATGAGGAGTAAAAACTGTCTATTCCTTGTCCACCGCTTTCTGACTCCGGCTGATACATTCCTGAGTCTTCTTCCCTCCAATTTTCCGTTTCACTCGTCCAGGAGTCTGTGCCGCCATAGTCATTGCCACGATCCGTTCCAAGATACGGTCTGAGTTTCAAGCCACTCCGCCACTCCTGTTTCGAGCAGTTCCGCTTCCTCGACGATTCGAAGCCCAGTCGAAACGAGTTCTTCTGTCTGCGTCTCATCAGCGGCGGATAGGAAGCCAGGTCATCCTCGGACTCCGTTCGGATGGTCTTTCCAGCGCCTCCTTTCTCAACATCCGCCTGTTCCTGTGGCGCATGGACCCATACCTCGCCGGATGTAAGCAAGGATCGTCTTCGGGTTTGGTCACAGTCCTTTCCTACGCTACCCACAACGTCAGGACGCTCCTCTTCCAGCTCCGTCCTTGAGACCTTGACCCCTGGGAAGAACCGGATGCTCTGCACGGAACCCTCTTCGCAACTGGACACCTTCTGTCTCCGCGAGATGGTAGAACCAGTTCTGACGTTTCTCAGTCCGCCACCGCCGAAGCGGAAGAATCCGTTCTTGGTCTTGTTCTTGCGGCGGCAACTGTCGTCACGTCCGCAGTCTTGTTTCGTTTCTTTCCATCCTACCAGTTCTGCGAGTCGTTTCCGCTGTGTGACGTCAGCGTCACTATCCGAAATCTCCGCTAGGTGGTGCCTATGAAGCCAATGCTTGAATCGGTTCCACATTGCTGGGAATTTCACCAGGCTCTTTGAGTGGGGATGGTTAGACAATTCTTTTGCAATGCAGTTACTGCGGGTTCCAGCTTCATGAATGAACTCTGTGCAACGATATCTAGACAAGTTTTTGGTGAACACCTGTCTCTGTCATAAAGTAATAGAATTTATACCGGCGCATGCTTGGAAGTAACTGCAAGTCCTGTGATTCACTGGCCCCCTTTCCATGCAGAACCGTTAGAATTGTCCACTACCGACTCAAGGGCCGAAGAACGCACAACGAGCTGCCTCTCTCATATTCTTCCGTTATGGGAAACGTGAAATTTATTTTAAAGTTTTCAATTGTGTTTTGTGATGTACAGGAAATGCAGTGGCTTTGAACTATTTACTCAGTTTCAAGATCAGGATTTTGACAATCACACTCGTACAAAAAGGAAGTGTCAATTAAATACACGGGTTCTTTACTGCTTTGTAATCGTGCCTGAAGTTTGAATACACGTACTGCGGTTGTTCGGTAAATTTCGCAAGCTTAAATTTTTGGTTCCAGATCCACCACCAGATGACAATTTACTTCACTACTGACGTCATAATCCTGCCACCTACGTCACTACTGACGTCATAGCTCTTCTAGCACATATTCGACGTCACTATACTGACGTCATAATCCCACCAGCAGACGACATTCGACGTTACTATTGACGTCACAATCTCGTAATACGATTCAGTGTTCATTCTAGTTGCAGGTTGCTTCAATTTTTGAACTCAGGATAGACAGTCAGCCGGGAATTTCGCACTTCTTTAACACTGGATGAAACTTCTAACTCTGAAAACAGTCCTTTGTGATTTCACGGCTCCAGTAAATTCAGATAACCTGCAGACATTGACAGAGTTATTCATTAGTTAATCACCTAATAAATTCGGGCAGTAATAGAATAGTAATAAAAAAAATTCATTCATTCATTCCCACATTACTTGAATTTGTATACAACCCCTCTTCAAGGGAACTACTCGGCGGCGCTCCTAATCCAGCGCGGCCAAATAAGACCATTTTAAGATGAGAGAGGAGTGCCTTAGAAGGGGTTCTAGGAAGGGACCAGAGCGCCAAGGGGAGGCCATTTCATGCAGATCGAGGGGCCCGCGCCAACCACTGCCTGGTGGAGGTGCGACCTTTAGGTGAGAAACAAAAGTCTTTCTCTGGATCTCAGTCCAGGGTGGAGTAGGCTAGGGTAAGGTTAGATAAGACGAGGTAAAGTGAGGCAGAGCAAGATGAGGCAAGGTAAAATCAGAATTTGACGTTTTATAGTGCGCTATGTAAAGTAATAAATCAGTGCATTTATCACCACACAAAACCATAAAATCGGAATTCAGTAAATATATTTAAGGCTAAGAAATCAGGACAAATTGTTGCGATGCAAACTTTGACAACAGCTGCACATTTCGGTTTTAACATATTTTCGCCATGCTTTCAATTATTTTAAATGTTGTTCTTTAACCCATATAAAAAGTAATGTCATTGAAAAAACCGGGACAAATTAAGCCGGAAACTCAGACATCTGCTCTAAAAAATCAGTCACTATGATCTAGAATGAGACCCTATCGCAACGTTCTAAATTAACTACACAGAGTGTTAAACAAACATGCAGATAGTCCAGCGCTCGTAAATAAACGCAGCGCTCGTGAATAAGATGGTGCCCTACGTTTGACCTTCGAGTGGCGCTTAAGGTGTTTATATTTATGATTACGATTACGAAATAAATATACAATAAACTAAATTAACCGAATAAGGTAAATAAATAAAATAAACAGGTTAACCTTTATATAACTTCCGACATAGGGCACACAATTTCACCCTCCCCCGAAAAAGACTCGATGAACTTTATTCCTAGAATGTTATATAAAAACATGTACTAATTAACCCAACCATAAGTAGCCATACCGTCAACTGTTATTGTTAACCTACAGCGTTCTGCCTGTTGTTTTCTGAAATATACGGATATACATACATACTAGCAAATAATAAATAAATAAATAAAATGCAAATATTATTGTCATCAGCTACACACCTGTTCTTTAACAACAGCTTAAAACGTCCTGGGTTCGAGCGTTGCTGAGAGTCCCAGACTTCCTACTTCGCCGCCTTCATGTTTCATATAGCGCGATAGTCCACATAGGAAGCGTGGCCGGCGGCGGCGGGCACATGCCAGTTCTGGCGCCAATCTGTCGCAAGTGCAAGCACGACACAGAACAGCGCGATGCTCGAATGACATGCATCCCAACAGCATCAGCAGCAGCTGCGCCGGATGCGGCAACGCCTTCCTCATCCGTTATTGTTGCAGCAGCTTCAGCAGCAGCAGCCTTTGTCTGCGTAGACTGAACGGCATCTTCAGATGAACCGTGGAGTATCGTGGAAAGTGCATAGAGCTGTTTGGATCGTCTGTCATCTACACTGACAGAACGTGCAGCAGTGCAATAGCGCTATAAAAGTTCTCAGATTAGATCGGCTTGTGCTCTTGTATAGAGAAACAGTTAAACTAAAGATTAAGGACAGATTAAAGAATATGCAAAATAAAATGTCGCTATAAAGCTTACAGATTAAAGTAATCTATTCATTCATTCATTCATTCATTCATTCATTCATTCATTCATTCATTCATTCATTCATTCATTCATTCATTCATTCATTCATTCATTCATTCAGCAGTCAGTGAGTCATTCAGTGAGTCGGTCAGTCAGTCAGTCGGTCAGTCAGTCAGTTGGTCGGTCAGTCAGTCAGTCGGTCAGTCAGTCAGTTGGTCGGTCAGTCAGTCAGTCGGTCAGTCAGTCAGTTGGTCGGTCAGTCAGTTGATAGTCATTGAGTTTCTGTAGAGCCTTTTCGGATCCTACTCAGAAGCATACCTCGCTTAGCATCGGCGAAAGAGAACAGTTTCTAGACACAGTGTCAGACCAATGTTTGCGGTTCTGCAACCTTACTTTTTAACTGTGTCTACAGGCCACACTCTGTAGGTAACACAGATTGTGTCTTCACTATCAGACAGCTCGTGTCAATGGCAACTTTCGACTTTTATCTTTTGGATTCCAGAAAGAGATCAAGCCAGTCATGTAGGAGACATGAAATATAACAGAGATTTGTATTCAGAGCTGTGTGGCTGCTGCATTTTCTCAGCCTTTATGTGTGAATCTACAAATTGGCGAAATGTAGAATCTAGTCGTTTTATCAGCTGTATCGACATTCCAGAAAAGTGGTAGATAAATATCCAGAGACTAACACACACATACATACATACATTCATACATACATACATACATACATACACGCAAGCATGCATACATACACACATACATATATGCATACACATATACATACATGTATGTATATTTGCATACATACATGCATGCTTACAGCCTTACACACATACACACGTATGTGTATACATATACATACATACATACATACATGCATACATACATACATACATACATGCATACATACATACATACATACATACATACATACATACATACATACATACATACATACATACATACATACATACATACATACATACATACATACATACATACATACATACATACATACATACATGCACACAAATGCCATACATACATAAATACATATATACTGACATACATACGATCTAAGGTGAAAAACGTAGAAATTATTCAAAAAGAAAGTGCTGTGCTTCTGTGAGTGTTTCGTGGCAGAGAATCACCCGAGGCTAATCTACCCCCTCCCCCCCCCCCACTCCCAACACCATTAGATTACACTAACCATCGCAAATCATTGTTATTCTTGCTATGCGTATATTAGCGCCTTGGGCGAAGGCTGAGCATAAAGGTCGGTACACATAAACTTTGTGCATTCATCTTTACGTCTGTGCTTCATATATATACAGTGTGTGATGGCAAGCCACATTACCGTGATGAGTGGGGCGACCTCTGCTGGCCACACTTGCCAAGAGATATTGGTCACAATGCGAAGATGAAGACGCGTTGCAGATCCACTGGGGGAAAGCATCCATTATCCGACGCTGAGTCTATATGGCAGGGCCTTTTGTCTGCCACGCTGTTTGTCTGTATCTCTCTCTGTCTGCATCTGTTTGTCTCCATACGTCTATCTGTTTAGCTATCTGTCTCTCTGCAGTGGCGGCGCCAGACAATTTTTGTGACCAGGGCATAGCCAGGGCAGTCATACAAGTAACCAGTGCAGAGGTGATTTATGGCAAGCGTGGTAGCGCGAACTTATATGGTGACCATATGCATGGTGACCATTTAATTTCGCGCTACCGCGCTCGCCATAAGTAGGCCCTCTGCACTCTTATAGGCCTACTTGTCAGGTCAGGCTCATAGTGGGCAAAGCACCCTGAAGCTGAACGCTTTTTCACATTTTTTAAAGCAAATTTTAACATCTCAGTGAACTTAGTGAAGCATTACTAAAAAATACTGTTTTGGGTAGCATCCACAGCAGTTTTCAAAAGCAAAAAGTTCAACAAATAGAGCCACTGATTCAGGTATTGTTTGCACAATTGCTCAAGTAACTCGTATCATATGAGATGCAATTAGACAACAGTTAGGCCTATATACTGTCAGTCGGAGAAAAGTTAACTAACATCGGCTTCTTCCTCAGCTGTATTTGCATTCTCCACAACAGCTGCAGCTGCAGGAATATCAGCACCTGAGGTTTGCATCTTAAAGACCGAATTGATGGAAGGAGTATATACCGACATCAGGAGCCTCAATTTTTCTACTTTTCTCTAGGCCTACTCTTTTCTGAATGCCAGAACTGTACATACGTTTCAAGGGATTCATGGCTGATGATAATTTTCGTTTAGGTATTATATTTAAAAGTACGGTAAACTAATGAATATAGCGACTGTTTTATGACTGGAGGCTGCAATCATGTTTAGTGTGCTCAGGCTTTTTTAACATATGGCTTGTACAGAGACACTGAAACACACTGAAACAGACAGGCTGCGACAGAGACATATTTATAGTTATACATTATTATGTATATATAATATATAATTATATATACATATATATCATATACTACACACACAGACACACACACACAGACACACACACATATATATATATAGTTTCTAGAGAGAGAGAGAGAGAGAGAGAGAGAGAGAGAGAGAGAGATGGCATTTATTATTTCAAGCACTCGTTGACGCTGGATCAGAGAAAAGGAGAGGTTACAGCTATAGGGTACGTGTTGTGTGACGCCTGAATGAAGAATCATCGCTGGCCGTAATTGAGCGTGTATCCTTGTACAACTGAGTGATAGCTTCTACTCTGGGTCACATACTTTGACACATGCGTAGCCGACACATGTGTATACGTTACTTAGACAGACCTCACACAAAGTCTGTGGATCTGCAGTTGTGTATTAAGACGCATCTGTCAAATACAGGCTAATAGCAAATTTTTGGCTGTATAATACAGCAAAAATTTGGCAGGGCATCGACCAGGGCAAAGGCTTTTTTACCAGGGCATTTGCACTGGCATGCCCTGGTGTAGTGCCGCCACTGTCTCTCTGCCTGTCCGTGTCCTTCTATGTGTTTTACTGCGTATTTCATAGCCTCTCTTTGTATCTCTATAATTCTCTCTGGTTATCTTGGGATATATATATATATATATATATATATATATATATATATCTGAGTCTGCTTATAACTTTGTCTCGATCTGTTTGTCATCCGTTGTTTCTCCGTCCATCTCAGTCTGATTGCTGGCCGTCCGTCCGTCCGTTCGTCCGTCCGTCCGTCCGTCCGTCCGTCCGTCTCTCTCTCTCTCTCTCTCTCTCTCTCTCTCTCTCTCTCTCTCTCTCTCTCTCTCTCTCTCTCTCTCTCTCTCTCTCTCAGTCCTCTCTTGCATCTGATTCGTTGAATATATTAGTCATGCGTCCAGACTCCAGAGCGCTTGATGCCGACGATGCCCCGTTGCCGTATCTGCTGCATTCCCCGGCGGCCTAATTAAATGCAGCCACGGCCGCCGCCGGACGCCGAGCACGAGGAGCCCTCCTCCCATTTGGAGCCCTCCTCCTCCCATTCGGAGCCACCACCGTCGTCGTTCTTCATGCATCCATCCACCGCATCCTCTCTAACCTTCCCATCGGAATGATCGGATGAATACACCATCTATACGGTGGCGGTGGAGGTAGCGGAGAGGTGGCTTGCAACATTGTACTATTTTTGTAAACCACGGATATATATTACATTATTTAATAGAATTTATACATGGCCTTCATATATATACAGATACATATATATATTTCATATATATATATATATATATATATATTTCATATATATATATCATATATATATTTCATATATATATTTCATATATATATATCATATATATAGTTATATACATATATATATATATTGCATATATATATTTCATATATATATATTTCATATATATAATTTAATGTGTTATATGTATATAAGGTGTCGACGTGTAGTTGCCGATGAGTTTGTTTTTCGGTCATTTTATGACATTCCTGGTCGGTGTTTACTGTCCGAAAGAATGTCAGCGGATATAATTTCGTCTTCGTTCGACGCAGAGCCAGAGAGGCAACACGGTTTTTGCAGACCTCTCTGTTCCATTAAAGTTCCTCTGATGCACAGTCGAGTGGTCAGGGACTCAGGGTGTTGACATGTCAATCCTCAGGGGTTGGGGTTTGGGACAGAAAGAGGTTTTAAACTTTTTGTTTCAAAGCAGAAAACACAACTAGAAAATACAGCTACAAAACACAACTATAAAACAGCTACGAAACACAGCTACAAAACGAGTATTTTAAACAACACTGTCGGTGGGAAGCTCTGACTACTGAGGTTAAGGAAATAAAGTCGCTTACACTTGCATGCCAATATCGACCTCTCTCGCTTAGCGTAAGGATATCGTTCTTCTGTGCTTCAGCTGGCGTAGTCATACCAACCCAGAAGGAATGCAGGCTGAGTTGGCCCAGATATAGCCTTGTAATCTAGTGATTTACGACAATACCTGAGCGTTTCATAAGCCTAGTGGTTGAAAGAGCCGCCAATCAAGACCTAAACATATCAATCGACTGAGCCAGAATAGGCCTATATTTCAATTCCGACTGCAGGGAATGGTAAAAATGTCGCGGTATACATACAGGACGAACAGAGGAAAATGTAGGAGGGGACATTCCACACATGCCTCACTTCTTAATGCATGCAGGCATTCGGGCCTTTGCATAGTGCCATTTATGGTAATTTTAATTGTGATTGTGAATTTAATAGCGCCTCTTCAAGGAGAAGGTCACCAGAGGCGCATGATTATTGATAACAGACTGTGGTTTGCCTCTGTGTACTGAGATGAACTTCTCTAATTGTTGAACGAACGGCGCTGTGTAACTATAGATGCGTCTTTTGTCAACTAGCTTTTTGACTAAACGAATATTTGATTGACTGACTGATTGATTGATTGATTGATTGATTGATTGACTGACTGATCCCGACCTGACAACACAAGCCGTCTGTCGAGAGAATAGTTTTCAAGCGCTTACTTAAGAGAGGCAAAAAGACCCAGTATGCAGATCGTGCCGCAGGTTGCTATGTTAGTCGACATAGGCTCTGTTCCAGAAAGCTGGCTTATGGAGCCCAGACGAAAGAAGATCCCCAGAAATATTTGTGATTTTAAAGAAGTCTTGGGTTCTCCAAAGTCGAAGCAATGAATGAATAACGTCATAGAAATCTAAACTGGTCTAATTACTTTCGTAGCGTAGACTCTGCATAGTATACATAGACATCAGGCGATCATCGCTTCAAGTAAGATAGTAGCAAAATATCATAATTCGTATGACAAGCCCAGCGAAATCCGATAGGTAAAGGAAACAAGAGAGAGAGAGAGAGAGAGAGAGAGAGAGAGAGAGAGAGAGAGAGAGAGAGAGGAGAGAGAGAGAGGAGAGAGAGAGAGAGAGGAGAGAGAGAGAGAGAGAGAGAGAGAGAGAGAGAGAGAGAGAGAGAGAGAGAGAGAGAGAGAGACGGAGAGACAGAGACGGACTGACGGACGGACGGAGACGGAGACGGAGACGGAGACGGAGACGGGGACGGGGACGGGGACGGGGACGGAGACGGAGACGGAGACGGAGACAGACAGAGACAGACAGAGACAGAGGCAGAGACAGAGGCAGAGGCAGAGGCAGAGACAGAGACAGAGACAGAGACAGAGAGACAGAGACAGACAGACAGAGACAGACAGACAGAGACAGAGAGATAAGATTTTGTCTCCTCGTCGATATGTCCTCTCACCCCTCAGCTGTCTTCTGTTGACAACTTGATGCGCCAGTGACGGTGAGAAACGATAAGAAGGCGTCGAAATGCTGAAGAGTTCTCAGCCGAGATAAAACGCGCTCGTCGAAATTGTCGTCGGTCGCCGTCCAAGATGCAAGGTCTGCGACCGACAAAGCCGACGGTGCCTTTGATGTCTGACGTCGGTGGAACCTTTGATGTAGTGACCGAGCCGCGGGATACCAAGCGACCGACGGGGATAGGCACCGAATTAACGGCGTTGCAGACCATCTATCAGGAGAGTAATCCTAATCCCGGCTTAACCGTCGTTTTTATAAATAGTTCATCTTGATTGTAACTAGAAAGCAGGAGGCGCTTTGGGCGGTCCCACGTACGTCACTCAAATGTGTGTTGTAATGTAATAAACGACCGTATATGTGGCGCAAGTTGATGAAAACGCCGAAGTGTTGTACGTCCTCTATTAACTGACAGCCAAAACTTACCACACTAATGATAGCAGTTTACTATATAACGTGTCGTACAAATGTATCGTCTTTACATTACACTTTACATTTAGCCGCGCTTTCTCAGTGGTGGGTCCCTCGACCTGGAATGGCCTCCCTCTGGAGCTTCACCGTTTCCTATAGGACCTTAACTCCTATGTTCTTTTCTCACTTTATAGCTGTTCTTTTTGGCGGTGCTGGAGTCGGGAGCGCCTCTGAGTAGTTTTCTTGAAGGTGCGCTATACAAATGTTCGATATGAATGAATGAATAAATGAGTACACTAAAAATTGCATATTTTTTGACTTTCAAAAGTTCCTCCTAGATTCCGGAATAAGGGAACGATACAAACACGAAGCGGAGGGCTTTGATCGGATCATGGCGAAATCCACGAGGTCACGGAAGAACTTCCCTCTGCAGCGGCATTGTCGTCTGAGCAAGTTGATTTAAAATTATATTGGGGTAAACGCCGTGTCTTATGTGGGGCAAAGGTGGGGTGATATACACCTCTGCCACTCTAAAGTGTAAGCGACTCGAGTTTCTAAGCCTCGGCATATGTGCAGCATGAACTGCCCACCGGTAGTGTACGGTCAGCGTACTCATTCTATAGCTGTGTCGGCTCGGGGTGCAAGCGTAGCTGAAAAATCTGGAAACATATTTTCCCTTGAGGGCATACAACTATATATTTCTGCATGTAGGCCTCATATCCGTGCACGTGTATGTATGTACATGTAAGCATACATATTATTATGGATATATATATGTTTTGTGTGTGTGCATGAATCTGTGTATACACTTATAACGTATATACAGGCCTACATATAATTCGAATTTGTGCATGACAGCTAGGGGTGCAAGTGAACTATATGTATGCAGACATGAATACACGTCTACGGGTCCTACGTATGTTATGTATATCTCCATGTATATCTCCATGTATATGTATATTTGCGTGTGTGCACAGACGTGTGCGCACATCAGTGCCACCGACTTAACACCGGGCGACGACCTAAATAACACACAGCATCTCTCGAGCGAGTGAGGACTGTGAGCTGAGCGTTGGTCGATGCATTGCTTTCGCCAGCCTATCAAGAAAGACCGACCGACAGAGGGCTAGGTGAGGCCAGTCTATACGCTGGTGCTGGTGCTGCCACCTGTGGACGGAGGACGGGCTCCGTCGGTTGCGATATCCCGGAAGCCTTCCTCCGACCGCTGTAGAGGTCCGCGGATGCAGCAGCCACAGCAGCGCCATCATCCGGTTGTCATGGCAACCGAGTCGCTCTGCCCCGCCGAGAGGAGGAAGATTAAAAATAAAACGCTGCGATAGAGGAGGACCCGGTTCTGAGAGTTGGGGGGTGAGGGGATGGGGTGGGTGTGTCGGGAAATGGAGGAAGCCGGATGCATGGTTGGGGAGGAAGGAAGGCGTCCTAAGACCGGTTTGCACTCGTGGCTATGGCTTGCACCTGCAGCTTGGCGGCTGCCTCGATTCCTGGTAGCAGCACCACTGGGCCACGACCACCAGCCCACCGCCGGCTGGCCCGAGTGGTTTCATCTTTCCGCCGCCGACGAGTTGGAGAAGAAACTTTCTGGAAGGTCTGTGGTTGGCTGGCGAGGCAATACAGCGAAGGTTTCTGTGTGACAGGAAAGCGGCGGCGAAGGACGGTTCTCTGGAGTTCGTGGCTTAGCATCATCTCGACTGCGCGATCCGACCGTGTGCTGTGCGAAGGTTTCTCGGCCGTTTCAGGATCGTTCTCTCCGAAACCTCTTAGAGAATTATTTCTCTGGCTACTCTTCGTAAACTTCAAGGAAACGAAAACGGGAGAGGATGTCTGGCAGGGCCGAAGCCGCCGGTGACATGGTCATCATTCGAGGCAAGGTCAGTCGAATCTGGAGAGGGTGGGTTGAGAAAGAGAGAGAGAGAGAGAGAAAGAGAAAGAGAGGCGGGGAGGGAGCAGGAGGAGGAGGTTTTTTTAAAGCGAGAGCTATAATTCTTAACACGCTTTGGTAGGCAAGTAACCAGAAGCCGGTAACCGACACTTGTAAATATAGCACCCATATAGACACAGGCAGACACACAGACACTTTGGCATAAAGAGATAGACACAGGCATAGCTGGGAGAGAACTTCGGATACACAGATTCACAGACAGAACAAGACAGACACTCGAAGAAACAGACAAAGATACAGGGATGTACAATTGCATTCTTGTTTTACCTCGGTACAAAGCGTCAACCCTGCTCCATCCCTCCCTCCCACCCTTCCTCTCCCTCCTCTCTCCTCCATCCATCTATCCTCATGTTAAGTTATACGTGTTACAATAGCACGTTAACTTATGAGTTAGATTACATTACAAAAACTTGACATTTCAAGTTTTAAACAATTTACAAAACATTTACATTATATGAGACACCATATATGTAAAGTAAAACCTTATTAAAATGTTTGAGCCAGGAATGAATTGGTGTGGGACAATATGGAGTGAAACACTTGGAATGGATTTTCTAAGAACAGACCGAAACTTAGCGAAACATACTAACGAACACATAGACTGGTGTGCATGAATTTCGTTTACTGAGTACTCCATTTGATTTGTATTCGAGTCGAATTTTCCACTCGTTTTATTCCAGTGTCTTTCCCAAATATTACCCGATCTATTCAATTCCATTTAGACACTCTATTGCATGCTATCTACATGTTTTCCTTTCTATTCCATTTATTACAGGCTGTTCCACTCTGCTCTCTCCATCTATTTCATTCGGTTGCACGCTACTGTACTCTGCCAAGTTTGATCTCCTCTAGTTTAGTTGAGTCTTAGGTTTATTGTTTTATTTTTGGCTCAACTTTAGAAATTGCTGCAAAATTTTTGTGACTTGAAGTCTTGTATTTGAAGCACTGCTCTGTTGAGTAGGTTCTCTATTATAGAGGTTGCAATGTTAAGTTTGTTTTCCATAGCCTTGTTCAAGCCAATTGATAACACATCTTCTTCGTGTGACCACGAAGATATAGATAATTGTCTGGACTAGGTTTCGCGGTAGGCCTAAGGCAAGGTTACACAAGACAGTTAGTTAAGGTAGAGTCATGTAACAGAGTCTCATTTTCATTACAGCCCCTCTTTTAATTAAAGTGAATACTCAAAGACAAGAAGCAGACTTTATCACTGTTGTTGTTTGTGTCAACTTGTTGTCGATGATGACGACGACGACGATATTATTGCTTTTGTTGACGATAATATTAATCACGACAAATCTTGAAATCTACGGCAACAAAGATGATGTTTATACACAATTTTATTGTTGATGTTCTTGTTCACGTTGATGATGAAAAAGTAATTTACGACCATTGACTTTTTATTGTTGTTATGATGATGCTGGTAATGATGATGATACCAGGAATCGTGGCAGCCGCCAAGTAGGTGTAAGCCAGCCATCCAGCCATGAGAGCATACCAGTCTTATGACCTCTTCCTCCCCAGCCATATAATGACAACATTAAAGTAATAGAATAAATATTAACATAAGTCCCGGAAAAGATTTGAACTGTGGAAGACAGTTGATGACAGACAATTAACATTGCATTGTCTAACCTTACCTCACCTTGCCTTGCATTACCTTAACGTACCATACCTTGCCTTGCCTTGCCTTAACTTACCTTGCCTTACCTTGCCTTGCTTTTCCTTCACCTTATAACCTTTCCTCGGCTAAGCTTACGTTCTGGCATACCGTACTTCACCTTACCACATACAAAATCATCCCATCATGTCGTGATGCACCGTTTACCTACATCCCAAGCAAAATATAGGTAAGTGTTTTGAGCAGATTGCATTGAAAGGCAATTCTGTCGATGGGTTGTTGTTGGCTGGGCGAGAGAGTGAATCCAATTCCATCGTCTGTTCTGCCGCCTAAACATCCGCTCAGGTTTCGCTGGATTCTTGCATTGCTAATGCTCCGCGTATCACTGCTACAATTCCGATATCGGTTATTTACATAATAGTGCCCCACAAGCCGGCCTACTCGGCGTACACAGGCCGGTCTAAAGCGGACTAACTGTCGAGGTTCCGGCGCGGACTTTGGACTGAGATGGACGGACGGGGTGGACGAAGATATGCAGAGTGTGATAATGACCCCGGGGAGGGGGTTATACTTTGCCGGCTGCGGAGTCTGCACGTCTGACGTCTGCAATGAGCAAGCGGCGCCAAGCACTTGGGAGCACGGATATGTCTGTCCCTCTTCAGTCTGGTTGAAGATCGCCGCCCCTCCGGACCCGTTTCGCCTTCTTCCCGCTGCCCAGCTTTCCATTGTCTGCTATTCCGGTGCCACTTGAACTGCACCTAGTGTTGTTACAGCTGCTGCTACTTCCATCAGTATTACTACAACTGCCTCCAGCTCCGCTTCTATGCACCACAACCTCTCGTCTGCCAATAAAAGTAGGCCGTCTACAACTGTATGCTTCTTCTGCCACAGCGGTTTCTCCCGCTACTTCAACGGCCACCACACTATCATCGGAAAGACCTTTACTACGATCAACGGATCCACAATCTAACGAACTCTTTTATTTATGCTAAAGGGAAACGCCTTCGAGAGATAATCAGAGGCACTAGGTGAATGTCTAATAATGTCTAATTATAATGTAAGCTATATTGTACCGACCACCAATAGAACCAGTAACACCTATAAGGCCCTATTGCACTTACAATCGAACCCGATATCATCGCCATTGGAAAGTCCACCTTTCTTATATATAGGCCCTATATATATAATATATGTATATATATATATATATGTATATATATATTAGTTTAATAATTCGGAATGACAAACCGCAATCAGTTAAAACCACGTTACATTGAACATCTGGTTCTAGTGTGTGGCAGCCTGCCACAGGCGCCCATCCTTTTTCTTGATTTGCGTACACCGAGTTGTGGGAGCAGTCGATTTTCAAGGTGTCTGTCTTACACCGCTGTATTCAGATGAATAAGAAACTCCAGGTTACTCGGTGTTTGCAGTACTGTTCCTCTGAGTGCGCTTCAACCGTAAGATCGTCAAGGCCAGGAGACACCTTTTAAAATGGCGTTCATTAGAAGAAAGTTGAGCTATAGAAATGAGCGCAAACTTTACCCGACTAATTTCTCGATTTCTATTTGTTGTATTCCGAAACATCGGGCAATTAAGACACGATGCCCTTTGTCTGTTCTTCAACGGTCAACCACACAGCCTGCCCCAACTGCCTACTAGTATCTCTTTGCCAATGTCATCCACTGCCATCTGCTTTACTATATATAAGGCCACTTCTACGTTGGTCATATGGGATAACTCATTCCATATACCGTCTAATTTACCATCACTCTCTACACAATTCTACCCGGTAGCCTTTCTTCTTCTGTCGCCTCTTAAATACTGCTTCTTCTCTCGGGGGCCTTGAGCACTGCCCTACTAAAGGCGCTTTATAAATGCTTGGATACAATGCAATACCAGCTGTCCTACCACGGTCACCCAGCCTAAACCAAAAACATCCTTTCCCGTCTGCGCTCCCATCGAGTTGATCAAGTGAACTGATTGTCTTGTAACTGTTCCATTGTTTCAGATTGCCGCCCGCTACGATTCAGCCGTAGAGGAGGAGATCCTTGGATGGCTGCGACAAATCTTGCAAGTAGATATTCAGCCGGGAATAAAGAGCGTTGAGAAGGCTCTTAAGAGCGGCCGACTCCTGGTGAGGTATAGTATAAGCAGCTTAATCATATTATTAAATTACAATCCAAACGATTCTAACCATTTACTTTTGCCAATCAGAACAGACTGCATGCTTAATTTCCTTCTGGCAAGGGAACAAGGTTCTGTTCTCCGTCACTTTAGAATGGGCAAGTATGGCCCGGTGAGGCTCGCGACTTATTTACCAGTTAACACTAGGTATTATGACGAAAGAACTGCTGGCTGTGTTTCCAGTTAACGTGAGCTAATAACGTGAGTCTCACGGCTGATTTACCGGTTAGCAAAACATACTGGGATAGAACAGCCTTTCTCGATCTGCATACAAGTTAGCATAGGTCAGGGTTTCCTTTTAAAACAACGACGCACTTGTTGCCAAATTAGCACAGACTATTTGAGTGAAGCCTGCGTTTTATTTTCCAGGTTAGCGAAGTTTATCCAGAAAGGAACTCCAAACTGTCCTCCAATGGCAGCAAGAATGGGGCTGCGAGAGAACCCAGGAAATAATGTGCCATTCAAAGAGGTAGGGAAACCACTGAAGATTAATTATACCTAGCGAAGTCGTAATTAACCGTTGAAACTAAATTAGGTATTTAATCTACTCTATCCCAAGTCCTTCAAGTTTTACCAGACAAACTCAAATAGATCAATCTCATTTCGTCCCTCTAATACGAACATCTCACTAGTATTTATTTATTCATATTTTTTCTCTTTCACAATGTACCTGATAGCGGTGTGTTTATCAGTTTTTGTTACCAATAAACGAATATAATAAAGTAATTAGTCTGACAAACAAGTTAAACAATCCTAAGTAATCTGTTTTTGGTAATAGCTTCCAGAAAGTTTAATTGATTGCTAGTAATTGTTGTTATTATAACAATTACATGTATTTAAACATTTGCTTGTAAGATTTTTTGTAATTCAGTTTATAATTCTGTTGTGTCTGTCATTTACAGATGGAGAACATTGAAGTGTTTCTGTTGTTCTGCGAGAACTACGGAGTTCCGAGGACCAGCCACTTCCAGACGGTGGACCTTTACGAAGGCAGAAACATGGCCCAAGTATTGTCCTGCATCCAGGTCCTCGGCAGTGAGGTAAGCAGACTATAATTATTCTCCAGCATTCTGAAAACCTATTGTTCATGTTCCATGAGATATGTAAGATGGATAACACTCTGAAGGTCAAACAAATGGACAGTAAGACTATGGATGCAAGGAAGAAAGGAAGGTATCATCCTAGAGCTCCAGTCATCCGGAATATATTACTTTTTTGTTGGATCGTTGTTTCTTTGAACTTCCATTGCCAGTACCGTAGGTTTTTAGTTTAGTCGGGACCCATGGAAGTACATAAGAAGTGAAAGAACGTTACGTACTGTAATGTTAGAAATGTAGGCTACAGATACAAGACATGCATTGGTCACAATGTGTTGAACGGTACACAGTGCCAGATTTTCTGTGCTCCGCCGGTATTCGTCTTACAGTTTCGCCCACGGCGATTATTGCCGTTGCATATTATCACAGCAAAGTGTATAGCTACTCGCATACGATTATTAATAACACTATTGGCCGAGAATCTGAAACGACAAACAACAGCTGCAAAGCGTCCTTGATTAAGATCTACAGCGCAGTAATAGACGCATACTGGGTGTGGGGAGGGGGGTGCGGGGAGGGTGCGGGAGGGCAGTGCACATATCGGCAGATCAGCATCAGTGCTCGTGACGTAAGCTGAAACAATTTTTGGGAACTATACCTAGATTATCTTCCGCCGTTCTTGCACCTGAACAGCAGCCGAGCATTTCTCAACTGTAGGCTCCTATAAGAGAAAAATAAATTTTTATTAGTATTGAAAAGAAAGTTTTCCCAAGGTATCAATGATCCCTCGGGGCTTAGAAAAAATTACTATTAGGAGCAGGAAATTTGTCTGGAGGGCCACGTCTCGGCTTCGGACTTTGAAGCGAAGGTGCCTTTCAATGTAACCAAGTTGTAGCGATGGACGGAAATAGAAAGAGGCAGAAAAAGAAAGGTGGTCTGTCGCCACCAATCAGAAGGGGTAGAACGCAGGCGTTGGTGTGAGCCAAACACGATTGCCTCCGATTCATCTGGGTTATGTCCAGACCGTTAAAGCAGAACGATGCATGCACTGAAGAGAGGCACCCTTCAAGGTTTACTTTTCCAGACTGATCAGTGGGTGACACAGCAATGTAAAGCTGGGTATCGTTGACGTAGCCTGTTGTCGTTGGAATTCAAAGTGATTAGCTATGCGGTTGATTGGTAAAGCGACGATTGTAAGTAAGTAAGGGACCGAGAACTGATCTACAGTGGGACTCCAGTGGTGCAAAAAGAAGGATCACAACGAACAGTACCAATACCCACTTGCTGAGTCCGATTGCAGAGTTAGAAACTTGCTAGTTTGAGGCAGTTCCAGAGACAAAGAAGCTTTTACTGAGTCTAGTAGTCAGCAGCGATAGTCAACAGAGTCAAAAGCAGCAGCGAGGTCGAGGCATACTAAGAGGCAAACCTTTTCAGTATCAACAGAGGGGAAGATGTTGTCTAGCGTAGAGGCGAGAACAGTTTCAGATGGAGTACTTTCAATTTTTAATTTCTGCAAGAAACCCAGCATCGAAAGCGGCAAACAGACGGCCACTGGCAATGAGGATATAAATGGGAAACCCACAAGATAGAGAGGAGTAAGGATCCTTATGAAACTTGTCTGCCTGCTATGGCTTAGCTATCAATAGTAGCAGCATAAGGACCTATAAAAGGGGATATGTGGAAAACTTTCAAAGTCTAAACAGGGTTAAGCTATTTGGAGCTGGTAGAGCCTCTGCAAATATCTGCGAGAAGTGGAGAGGTTACTCGGCAAAGTTACAGAAATGGGGTTAAGTCTTTAGGGGAGGAATAAACACGGAAGGCCACGCTCAATGGGCCCACATCTGGATCATATTATACAATACAATACAACTGTATTTGATATCGCCCTCCTTCCAAAGTTCAGATGTGCAAGCGACCATACGACAGAAAATCGATGGCGCTGAGCAATTGTGAGTGAAGGACTTGCACAAGGTCCCTACGCAGTAACTACCTCGGGCAAAGCTCGAATCCGTACTCTCCGCGTTACAGGCCGAGCGCTCTAGTCAATCGCCCACTGTGCCACACATTATTATGCCACTTGGTGCAACTGGTGGATAAAAGAGGGCCCATAGTGGGCTTAGCAAACGCGACTACTGTCCTGAAAACTTTCTCAACAGTTCTTATGCATGCATGCAACAGCCTCAGTGCACAGTTGGGACACAGTGAGGAGCTGAGAGATGATTCGCTATAATAGAATCTAGAAACTGGGAGAGTGGGTTGTTTAACTACTAGGTTCCTCCACCGAACTAAGAAAGCTCGTATTCAACTGGTATAGGTAAATTTCGTTGTTCAGGCAACAGTGGTATTTATTTTTGATGTTTCTGTGATAGTGTCAGCGCTGGGGATTTACCGGGCCGACCATCGGTCCGAGGCCAGTGGAGAAGAACAGGCGTCAGTTTTCGACAGATCAGCTTCGCCAAGGACACACGATCATCGGCCTTCAGGCTGGCTCAAACAAGTTTGCCTCGCAGTCGGGCATGACGATGGGCGGTGTCCGGCACGTCTCCGACATTCGTGCCGACGACATGGCGAAGGAGGGCCAGGGTGTGATCAGTCTCCAGGCAGGCACCAACAAGTTTGCCTCGCAGGCGGGCATGAGAGGAGGGATGGGCGGTGTCCGGCACGTCTCCGACATTCGCGCTGACGACATGGCAAAGGAAGGGCACGGCGTCATCGGTCTCCAGGCTGGAACCAACAAGTTTGCCTCGCAGGCGGGCATGCATATGGGCGGCGTCAGACACGTGGCCGACATTCGTGCCGACGACATGACTAAGGAGGGCCAGGGAATCATCGGACTGCAGGCAGGAACCAACCGGCTGGCCTCACAATCTGGAATGGTCATGGGAGGAGTACGGCACGTGTCCGACATCCGATCCGACGACTGCTCGAAAGAAGGTTGCTCGGTGATTGGGCTACAGATGGGCACGAATCGTCTCGCATCACAGTCTGGAATGGTCATGGGAGGGGTGCGGCACGTTGCCGACATCAGAGCCGACGACTGCTCGAAAGAAGGTTCCTCGGTGATCGGTCTACAGATGGGAACGAACCGCTACGCAAGCCAGGCTGGAATGGTGATGGGAGGGGTACGGCACGTGTCCGACATCCACTCCGACGCGATGTCGAAGGAAGGTTCCTCGGTGATCGGTCTCCAGATGGGAACGAACCGCTTCGCCTCACAGTCGGGCATGACTTTCGGAGGAGTCCGTCACGTGGCCGACATCCGGGTGGATGATCTCAGCAAGGAAGGGGCGTCGGTGATCGGTCTACAGATGGGCACCAACAGAGGAGCCAGCCAGGCAGGCATGACCTTCGGAGGGGTACGTCACGTATCCGATCTCAAGGTCGAAGGCTACGATCCCCGCTACGGTTCCCAGTTCGGAACCCAGTACGGCACCGGAACCACCTATGAATCCAACCAACCCGAAATGAATTTCGGTGGGCGCAGAGATATCCGCGGCTACGACGCATACTAAAGAGGATCGAGACCTCGCAGCGACCACACCCCTCAGAGAATAATCTACTCTTTCATCCGGTTTCCATACGACATTAAACCACATAATACTGTAAATTTTTTCGTATAAAAAGTTTTCATAATAAAACGAGACTTGTAAGCAAACATCGTCGAACGCCGATTGCTTGAAACGAACCGGTAGATATTTAATAAGCTTAGGCGAGTACGTAGACCGATTACCCCATATAGAGCTCGACTGTGCAATTCAAAACTGGGTTTACATAAAAGAACAACCAACGAGGCAAATATTACGAGTTCACATTTAATCACAAGTAGTTTGCTGTTAGCATTGTATTATTATTATACACGCAATTAATTTTGTAGCTATTATTTCTATAATTATGTGACAACTGCCCTAGTTTCTCTCACGAAGAGTGAAAGATAGTTTTCTTGTGTTGGAACAAACCTTTCTGCGGAGGCTCTGTCCATAATAGAAGCGGAATTCAGCAACCAAAACGAATAAACCTTAAATTTATTGTAGTAAATCCAACCCACCGAAAACCCCACTTCGTGTACCAATTCACAGACACCGTAGAAAAAGTGAAGGAGCAACCTTCTTTGTCTTTAGTAGCGATGGTTGATCATGGTTCTCTGGTAATTGCAGTAGTTTGGATCCCTTTTTAACCTATCAACCAATTGGAACCAAAGAGGCAGTTTGAGGCTAATGCTCTGACAAAATATATGATTGGAACAAAACTAAACAAAGTTATTAATTATATATATCATTCATGCCAACAGCTATTTAACTATCTAACAGGTCCGTACATGGAGAGCTTGCGTGGCGCGTATTCAAACGGTGGTGAAGGATGGTCACCCGATCAATTCATGGGACAATGTGCAAGGGCTAAGTCATACGGCAGCTATACTAGAAACGTGCACATTTACATTTTACATTTTATGAGTACCACTAATATGAGCACGAGATAAACGACAGAAAGGTCAAGTTCAAATACATATGTAACATATTATAGTTCAACTAAGTAGGTATGGGCAGATCGCGACGCAGCGAATGGAGGGTGGCGTCGACAGGGCGATAACGATACTGTAGCGAGAGGGTATACATAGGTGTCGATGGCGGGACTCTTCGCGCAACAGGATATCGCACGACAACCATACTCCGACGCAAATACACACACGCAACTACTGCCTCACTGCGAACAGACAGCGGGGTCTCCTGGCATGAGGACTTCGCCAGGCAACTATTAATACTGCCTCGCTGCGAAGAACAGCATAAGGACTACGCGGTATGACAGCACAGTTTCCAACGGCATGCCATGAGTTGACCATCGAAGGCTTACACACAAACACACACCCACACGCACGCGCACACGCGCACGCGCACACGCGCACGCGCAAACGCGCGCGCACACGCGCGGACACGCGCACTCGCGCACGCGCGCACAGGCGGGCACATACACACGCGCGCACACACGGACGCACGCGCACGCACACGAACACGCGCACACACACGCGCACACGCGCGCATATACACGCGCGCACATACACAGGCGCGCGTACACACACATAAACACACGCGCACAAACGCGCGCACACGCGCACACGCGCACACACACACACACGTGCACAAACACACAAAGCGAGCGCACATACACACACAAGCGCGCGCACACACACACACACACGCGCGCACACACACGCGTACACGCGCACTCGCGCACGCGCGCACAGGCGCGCACATACACACACGCGCACACACGCGCGTAGACACGCGCACACGCGCGCACATACACATGCGACACACACGCGCGCGCACGTACACACGCGCGAGCTCACACACAAACAACCGCGCGCGCACACGTGCGCGCGCGCGCGCGCACACACGCACAAACGCGCGCATACACACGCGCGCGCACACACACGCGCGCACACACACGCGCGCACACACACGCGCGCGCACATACACACGCGCGCCCGTACGCACACACAACACACGCGCGCACGCGCACACGCGCACACGCGCACACGCGCGCACATACACACACGCACACACACGCGCGCACATACATACACGCGCGCGAGCTCACACACACAAACAACCGCGCGCGCACACGCGCACGCGCGCACGCGCGCATATACACGCACACACGCGCGCGCACACATACACACGCGCGCGCGTACACATACAAACACACGCGCACACGCGCGCACATACACACACGCACACACATATACAAGCGCGCGCACATACACATGCGCGCGTACACACACAAACACACGCGCGCGCACTCGCGCACAGGCGCGAATATACACACGCGCACACACACGCACACACGCGCGCATATACACACACGCGCGCACACGCGCACCAACACGCGCGGACACACACAGACCCGCGCGCACACACGTACACGCAAGGGCTATTTTTATGCTAATCAGTTGTCACATATAATTACTTCATGAACTCCTAAGTAATAGCTTTTGCAATTGTAATTGCAATCACAATATAGTGACGATCAAAGAGCGACGATCAATAATATTGAAACTTATAGGCGTTAGCCAATGTGTTGTTAACTGTCATCAAGAACTAGTCTATTGGCGGCTTGGCCTCTATCAGTTAGCAAAGCAAATTAAGCAATGCACGGTACACTGAAAGAGTCACCAATGGCAGGCTCACGCACACACGTGGATCCAGACAACGGATTCCTGTCGACAGTTGACAGATGGCATGGATGTTCAGTCTAGGACCAATCTGCGTCGGTAGGCCTATATAATGGAGGAGCGACGACAAGTGACAGCGCTCGCAGCAGAAAGAGAGAGCAAACGATGACGCTGCTGAGCTCTTGTATTATTCAATTGTCTTATGCAAGCACGTGATCTGACCATTAAAGCATGGCAGTCCTTTCACGCACTTCGGATCCTGAGGTCGCATGGGCTGTTGGGGTACAGCTTATTTGACGTGGTTCGTGCCACTAGTCTACGGTTGGTATGATGTTGCATTGTTCACCTGTTTGGTGGGGCTTTGCGAGAGGGCAGGAACGGGAGGCCCTTGAGGGTATTATCCGGAGGCTGGCACGACAACTTACCTCTATCTTCTCCCTCATTTGAGACTCTTTGCAACAATGCGGATACCAGACTCTTTGCCTGTATTTTGCACAAATCAGCACAATCCTTGTCATGTATTGCATAACTTGTTACCGCCGATCAAGCAAACTCGCTACTCCCTGTGGTCCCATAACTGCGAGCTCCTCATGTTTGACAACCTGGCTCAGAGATGTTGCCTTGCCAGGATGCTATACAAATAAAATTAGGTTTCCTTGGCTATTTAAGCTCTTCATTTTACCCCTATGACTAACCCTAACTATTCCTACCCTATGTTCCCCTTGATATCCAATAACTTCTCTAAGTTAAATTTTGGTTTGTATACATAAATTTTGTTTGTTTGAATGTATTACACTTGCCATGCACAGTGCTGTGCGTTTGCTAGTGCATCTCATAAAAAATAATTATGCTTACTTACTTACTTTAACGACTAATCGACTCTTACGAATAATGGAATATTTATCGACTTATCGACTTTTAATTGGCTAACGACTTTTATTGACTTCTTATCGACTTTTATCGACCTATATCCACTTGACTTTTTTATTGACTCTTTAGCAAAATGTTTTATCGACTTATCGAATTCCATCGACTTGTCGACTTTTATCGACCTATCGAATTTTAATCAACTTATTAACTTTTATCGATGAAAATCTTATCGACCTTTTTCGACTTAACGCCATTTTATAGGCTTCTCAACTATTGTCGACTTTTTAGCGACTAATCGACTTACCGACTTTTTAACGACTTATATTGATTTCCATCAACTTTTTACCGACTTATTAACTAATCGACTTTTCATCGACTTTCCATCACCTTATCGAAGTCAATAAAAAGTTGATGTGTTGAAAAAAGCTTATAAGAGTCGATAAAGTCAACAAGTCGATAAAAGTCCATAAGTCGATAAAAATCAATGTCGATGAAAGTTGACAAGTGGAAAAGTCGATAAAGGTCGATTACCAACTTATCGACTTATGGACTTTTATAGACTTGTCGACTTTTTATCAACTTATCTACTATTATTGACTCGTCGACTTCTTCCATCGATTTATTGACTTTTATCGACTTTTTAATCGACTAATCGACTTTTATCACTGGTTAATAAATCTACTGGAGAGACGGAAAGAATAAAGATTTATTCATATCGGCTGAAAACCCTAAAGCACAGTAAGCAGAATATGAACAAGAATAACCATTGATAGATTTACAATGCATCTTACACAGAAGAGAAACTGAGAACCGAAAGAACAGCCAGGTTTTCATGTCCAAAGCACATTCAAGCATTTACATTTTCTATAGATAATGCCGCATAAACAGTGTTGCCAGAATACCTGTCAGGTAACAAACTACAGCAGCTATAACTTAACAACCAGCTATCTTAGTGTGTACACAGTAAGAGGCCACACTATAAAGGTGTGTCTGGCTGCATTGCACAACCACTGTGCTTCAAAGCCATGACAAATATCATGATGGACCGTTCGAATAACAGGTCTTAAGATCCTTTAAGAATTAAGACTCAGTGACATCTCCACAAAATTTTACAATTTACCCGTGTCCAATAATTTGCGTAGGCAATTAGATACATGGGCAATGATAGAAACCTTTTCCAAGAAGTCTTGTTTGATGAATTGGGTGGGTTGTTGATAGTTCACAAGTTACAAAATCTTAGTGGAATAATTTGCGCACTCGCGCACGCGCGCACAGGCGCGCACATACACACACGCGCACACACGCGCGTAGACACGCGCACACGCGCGCACATACACATGCGCACACACACGCGCGCGCACGTACACACACGCGCGAGCTCACACACAAACAACCGCGCGCGCACACGTGCGCGCGCACGCGCGCACACACACGCACAAACGCGCGCATACACACGCGCGCGCACACACACGCGCGCGCACACACACGCGCGCACACACACGCGCGCGCATACACACACGCGCGCCCGTACGCACACAAACACACGCGCACACGCGCACACGCGCACACGCGCACACGCGCGCACATACACGCACGCACACACACACGCGCGCACACATACACGCGCGCGAGCTCACACACACAAACAACCGCGCGCGCACACGCGCACGCGCGCACGCGCGCATATACACGCACACACACACGCGCGCGCACACATACACACGCGCGCGCGTACACATACAAACACACGCGCACACGCGCGCACATACACACACGCACACACATATACAAGCGCGCGCACATACACATGCGCGCGTACACACACAAACACACGCGCGCGCACTCGCGCACAGGCGCGAATATACACACGCGCACACACACGCACACACGCGCGCATATACACACACGCGCGCACACGCGCACCAACACGCGCGGACACACACAGACCCGCGCGCACACACGTACACGCAAGGGCTATTTTTATGCTAATCAGTTGTCACATATAATTACTTCATGAACTCCTAAGTAATAGCTTTTGCAATTGTAATTGCAATCACAATATAGTGACGATCAAAGAGCGACGATCAATAATATTGAAACTTATAGGCGTTAGCCAATGTGTTGTTAACTGTCATCAAGAACTAGTCTATTGGCGGCTTGGCCTCTATCAGTTAGCAAAGCAAATTAAGCAATGCACGGTACACTGAAAGAGTCACCAATGGCAGGCTCACGCACACACGTGGATCCAGACAACGGATTCCTGTCGACAGTTGACAGATGGCATGGATGTTCAGTCTAGGACCAATCTGCGTCGGTAGGCCTATATAATGGAGGAGCGACGACAAGTGACAGCGCTCGCAGCAGAAAGAGAGAGCAAACGATGACGCTGCTGAGCTCTTGTATTATTCAATTGTCTTATGCAAGCACGTGATCTGACCATTAAAGCATGGCAGTCCTTTCACGCACTTCGGATCCTGAGGTCGCATGGGCTGTTGGGGTACAGCTTATTTGACGTGGTTCGTGCCACTAGTCTACGGTTGGTATGATGTTGCATTGTTCACCTGTTTGGTGGGGCTTTGCGAGAGGGCAGGAACGGGAGGCCCTTGAGGGTATTATCCGGAGGCTGGCACGACAACTTACCTCTATCTTCTCCCTCATTTGAGACTCTTTGCAACAATGCGGATACCAGACTCTTTGCCTGTATTTTGCACAAATCAGCACAATCCTTGTCATGTATTGCATAACTTGTTACCGCCGATCAAGCAAACTCGCTACTCCCTGTGGTCCCATAACTGCGAGCTCCTCATGTTTGACAACCTGGCTCAGAGATGTTGCCTTGCCAGGATGCTATACAAATAAAATTAGGTTTCCTTGGCTATTTAAGCTCTTCATTTTACCCCTATGACTAACCCTAACTATTCCTACCCTATGTTCCCCTTGATATCCAATAACTTCTCTAAGTTAAATTTTGGTTTGTATACATAAATTTTGTTTGTTTGAATGTATTACACTTGCCATGCACAGTGCTGTGCGTTTGCTAGTGCATCTCATAAAAAATAATTATGCTTACTTACTTACTTTAACGACTAATCGACTCTTACGAATAATGGAATATTTATCGACTTATCGACTTTTAATTGGCTAACGACTTTTATTGACTTCTTATCGACTTTTATCGACCTATATCCACTTGACTTTTTTATTGACTCTTTAGCAAAATGTTTTATCGACTTATCGAATTCCATCGACTTGTCGACTTTTATCGACCTATCGAATTTTAATCAACTTATTAACTTTTATCGATGAAAATCTTATCGACCTTTTTCGACTTAACGCCATTTTATAGGCTTCTCAACTATTGTCGACTTTTTAGCGACTAATCGACTTACCGACTTTTTAACGACTTATATTGATTTCCATCAACTTTTTACCGACTTATTAACTAATCGACTTTTCATCGACTTTCCATCACCTTATCGAAGTCAATAAAAAGTTGATGTGTTGAAAAAAGCTTATAAGAGTCGATAAAGTCAACAAGTCGATAAAAGTCCATAAGTCGATAAAAATCAATGTCGATGAAAGTTGACAAGTGGAAAAGTCGATAAAGGTCGATTACCAACTTATCGACTTATGGACTTTTATAGACTTGTCGACTTTTTATCAACTTATCTACTATTATTGACTCGTCGACTTCTTCCATCGATTTATTGACTTTTATCGACTTTTTAATCGACTAATCGACTTTTATCACTGGTTAATAAATCTACTGGAGAGACGGAAAGAATAAAGATTTATTCATATCGGCTGAAAACCCTAAAGCACAGTAAGCAGAATATGAACAAGAATAACCATTGATAGATTTACAATGCATCTTACACAGAAGAGAAACTGAGAACCGAAAGAACAGCCAGGTTTTCATGTCCAAAGCACATTCAAGCATTTACATTTTCTATAGATAATGCCGCATAAACAGTGTTGCCAGAATACCTGTCAGGTAACAAACTACAGCAGCTATAACTTAACAACCAGCTATCTTAGTGTGTACACAGTAAGAGGCCACACTATAAAGGTGTGTCTGGCTGCATTGCACAACCACTGTGCTTCAAAGCCATGACAAATATCATGATGGACCGTTCGAATAACAGGTCTTAAGATCCTTTAAGAATTAAGACTCAGTGACATCTCCACAAAATTTTACAATTTACCCGTGTCCAATAATTTGCGTAGGCAATTAGATACATGGGCAATGATAGAAACCTTTTCCAAGAAGTCTTGTTTGATGAATTGGGTGGGTTGTTGATAGTTCACAAGTTACAAAATCTTAGTGGAATAATTTTAAATCAAAGGAAAAACAGTTACATATTAGACCTCTTCATTTGTTTATAGGCTTTGCTCTAAGCCCCTGAAAAATTCAGCATTAATACACCCAGTCCCTGCTCCATTGGCATTAAATATTGAAGGGCAAAGCACAGCTGATGTGCATATCATTTTGCAAAAAATTAGTAAAATTATCTCTGCTTCAACTAATGCTTATTACAAGTTTTGTTGAAAGCCTTCAGAAGCATACTATGACTCCATTATCATCATAATTAGAATGCATATAATATATCAAAGTGCCTCAAGTCAAATTAAAAAGCAGAACAATTGTAGGTGCAAACAGAAATTCAGATCAGTATATCCAAAATGCAATTCATCTAGTATATGTTATCTATATCGAAAATTTATACACATACATGTATCTGAATTTTCAATCCATGCCTTATAATGTTCAGTAATAAAGTAACTGTCATGTTATAAAATAAAGTCATTATAATGGCTTCCGCGGAAAGCCAGCTAGAAAACGATATTGCACATTCGGCGACTAGAGTTACATCGAAAACCGACCTTGCCAAGCAGTCCACAACATTCAGTAGTGCCAACACCAAGCAGGCAGATCAAATGTTTACAAATTTTGCAAAACCTGGAATTGCTCTAAAAACCGGTTTCAAAATTAACAAAGCGCACACAACAGAAAGCCATAAAAACAGATTTCACTACGGAAGATCACTTACTAGCACCAGTGAAAGGTCAGTGCAGGCGAAAGGAAGAACGAAAGCAGTCGTCAAACACCCAAAAGTAATGTGGCCAGAACACTCACAGCCATGTATGTACCTACGTGTGCATGCATGTGTGTGTATGTATGTATGTGTGTATGTATGTGTGTGTGTATGTGCGTGTGTGTGAATATACACTGCTAGAGTGTAGACTACTTTATCAACAGTTCTGGAGCTGATTGTCCATAATCCACTCGTGTGGATGTTTTAGCACCAAAGTGTTAGCATACAGCGAAGTTATTGATAAAAATTGTTGCAGAGAAGTCTACACATTGCTCTGAAAAGCCAAACCTCAACATCAAATTCTGACTTTTAGACAAATTCTTCACAATAACTTTTAAAGAATAAATTATGTGCACATGTATCTACATGCTCATGTATGAATTATTATTAATCTGATCTTTATATCACATTTAATTATGAATTCACTGTTTGCAAACGGAGAAAGAAAAAGAGAAGGGTCCAACAAAGCTGGTGGTAATGAAGACCAATTTAAGAAGAGCTCGTCAAGTCCAGCTGTTTTTTCATTTGGCAGGATTCAACAAGCAGCTAACCATAGAAAGGTGATCTTATTTTTCATGATTGGATAGCTCGATTGAAAGGCAAAGTCAGCAAGGTAAACGTCAGCAAGGTAGCTGACGGCTAGATCAAGAAGCACCTTTTCCAGAAGGTTAGTCATGTATCTATGCATGCACAATACCAACAAGTATATGTATTGTAACTGGAGTTTTGTGGACATTTATATAGCACCTCTTTCGTACTTCTCACATACTTTGAGCCATGGCTATCTCACAGATCTTGCGGCTGAAGAACAAACAGAACAGCAGCAATCAAATGACCGAACACAGGTCAAATGGTTTGATTGAAGATGGCACTGAGATTCAAACTCTTGACAGGAAGGTGGAAAAACAGCAGTCTGTGGTCAACTCCTCACATATAATATACTTTACTTATATTTTAAACCTCAATTGCGTCTGTTCTGATCAATTAGATTGCCATATGCACAGTGCTTTTGAGAGGAGCCTAAAAGCTGCTATGGTAAGTGTCTTGATATATACATACAAATGACTGCAGCCTATAGATGTGTTTCAAAGGAGAATTAAATGAATCTGCATCAATTCTAACCACACAAATATCTGCTGCAAGCAGATATAAATGTTGACGGTATCATACAAGCACCAAAAACGGCCAAGAGAGAAAACAACTAACACAATAGAAGGAAATACAAAAACAGCGAACAAAAACTTTAAGCAGCAAGGACTAACAGAAGCGTACTTTTAAAAACAATAAAAATCTAACCACTTTAACAAAATAAGTTTCAGTAAATGCACCGAAATATGGTTCGGCTTATGCAAACCACGCGAGATTTCAGTAATTTCCTCATCCTGCATAACTTCAGAAAGTCATCAGTACTGATATGAAAAGAAACGGTAACATCAACCAGCAAACAAAACTAACAGCGCCAGTGAGGTAAAAATATGTGGAAAAAATACAAGAATTATTTTACATCAACAGAATAATTTTACATCAACTGTCTATTTTGTAAAACGTGAGCGTTTGTCCTGCATTTTTAAAAGGCTTCTTACTATTTAACAGATCTACAAAGTTGCAACTCAAGAGTCATACTGGTCAACGCGACTATGTTTTGTTATAAATCAGTCAATGTCTATGAATGTACTCGCTACATCAGTCTCCACTGTTCTGTCTTTCCAGACACTTAAGTATTTGAAAGGTGTATTTATAATTAAAATCATAAAATCAGCAACAAGACAACCAACAGACAACCTTAAACAGAAATTAGTTGAGAAACACCCAACACCAGGTAAATTAAAATGCAACATACCATGATCTCATACAACAATCAATCATAATCAACAATATCAACAATAAATTGTATTAATTGAAAATTAATGCTGAAAGCAACTAATAAAAATATTAACAAATAGTTAACCATTAATTCAGTATCTAAATAGTCAACAACAACTAAAATAATAATAAAAAATAATAATAATCACTGCCAAATAAAAATAATAATAATAGAGAACAGCAACAGTATTAATGACCATAACATAATAATCATTACTGTTCGAGATCGCACCGCCAAAAATGGACTACAATATTACCTACAATGCCAAATAGTGTGAAAACTGAAGAACAAAATAGCAATAGGCATAGTAATTGTAATAATTAATAATAATAATTAGTACAAGACAGATTTATTACAAGTGTGCCTTAATGCCATAACATGGATGGAGAATGATGACTTGGCAAGATTCGCGCCGATCACATGCAGAAAACGACAAAGCACAATTGAACAGACAAAGAGGTGCAACGACACTTCCGGCAATTTCTGCCGACTCTTAGAAATGGCAGAAAAACAGTCAGAAAATGAACTGCAAGAGACAGAAGGCTACATTTTTAAAAACCTGAACACCCATATGTCTTTAGGGTAGTCTTTCAACCAGTCTTTCATTCAGTGAATTTTGATCTGGTGGGGTCAAGCCGGGCAGTGGGTAAGTCAGTCAAATCCTGATAAACAGCAATCCAATAACAGGCCAATTGGAAAAAATTGGGCACACGATCACACAACGCTAACTGTTAGCCTCCAAAATTTCAGAGAATCTAAACACGAACGTCATCTTGTCTTGTCCAGTACCTCCGACTGGCTGCTTTCGAAAGAGCAGTATGCATAAATAATTGCATGATTATGACTAAACAAAACTGTCTCCACAAGCAACTGCAAAATGACTAGCCATCTTTTCTCCCTGTAAAAGCCAGACTGTACACAAAACTCTTGAAACAAGTTTTCTTCAGACCAAGTGTAATGACACTTTGGGACGGCATACCTACAGGCCAGATCTATGATTCTGTACTTACTGCATAATTTATTCTGAACATATTTCCCATATTCCTGTTTCATCTCAAAAAAGCTCTCCATCAACGGCTAAGAACAACTCAGCATTGCAGCGTTCACAAAGCTACATACAATCAGCCACGTTTTCAACCACTGACAGCTCAATGGTCTTTCGTTAAACCGTGGTCTCCGCCAACTGGTCTAGATAGAAACCACATCCCTTCTTCACCCGACCAAAAGAGACACAACACAGCAATGACGCTTTACACAATCCAAGCGGGTCACCTTTGATCAATGCATAAATGCATTTCAAACCGACTCACACATTTCCAGGCACAGACACAAGTGAATGCACACATCCATAACACTTTTCAAACATTTCAGCCCAGCAAAATGCGTAGAAAAGATCCGAGCACACGACCCGTGCTCGCACAAACGCGTAAAGATTTGTGCCACGGCACACGTACGTACACACATTGACAAACGGCAAGAAATTTAGTTTGCTTAAGCAGACAAGAGAGCGAGCCACTGCAGTGGATCGGAGTCTCTTACTTCATATCTGCAAGCGAAGTGGCAGATCACCACAATTTACCCATCGAAACAACGGCAACGTTCTGACCATCGGACAGATGGCGCTACCCTACGCGGAGCAGGGACGACATCAGTTTTCGTCGCCTTCGCCGTCGGATGTCGAATCGCGGTCGGAAGAATAGTTGGGACCCATATATGAGTCACAGTCCAAATTGGCGACTGATCGCAAGCTGTCTGGACATGCTGGTCGTGCTTCCGGAAGAAAATGCGGGTCGTTCTGCGACACGGAGGGGAAGTAGGATCCACTTGAGTAGCCAAAGAAACTGGCAGACGTCTTTAAGTGACCTGAAAATGGTTAGAATAGAACTGACTAACAGTGCACATTATCAGATATATAAAGTACGATGTTAGTTATCTGAATAACTGATTATACTGCCATTCTAAGGTTCTCAAAAGAAAGGTGCTATATAAATGCACAGATACACAGTCATATCAATAGTCAGTCAAGTGACAACGATGTATGTTAAAATGAGTATGTACTTCATAAGCATTACAACAGATGACTCCCCTCCCCCCAGATAGGCACTATTAAATTGGAACAGCTACTTCATTAGCACAATAAGGAATATATATTAGGACAGGTCAATCCCATCAAAAACCTATATGACGAACCTGTTACCTTGTTAAAACTTAACATTACCACACTCAACAAAGTTAGTAGGTGCTAACTCATTATAAAAACAGAAACCTTCAGAAAATAATACCAGAGAAATCTCTCTTACTCACAACAAAGAGCTTACTCTTTCCCTATGAAAAGGCTTACACAATCTGCATGAAAGAAGTAAGATGATTTGAAATGCATGCGGCATAGCTGCCCAAGAGGAACAATGTAAAATGCATATCCACCTGGAACACTGGGTTCTTCTGACTCATCATGGCTCATATCCTTCTGTGGCCGTGACTGATATTCACTCAGCGAGTTTTGGTCATACTCAAATGTCTGGAAACACCAAAGGGCACATAAGTTAACACAATGGACTGATCAAAAAGATGTGCAAGAATCCAAAATAACACACAAACAATGAAACGTGTTCTAGAATGGCACCTTTGAGAAGTTTGTTAACTTAGTCTTTATTGTATTGTATTGTATTTGCCCATTTATAAAGTGCTTCTCACAGCAAAAGCCTTTCAGAAGCGCTCCAAGTGCGAGCAACCCGAGGGAAAAGGCAGGATTTTAGTTTAGAAAACGATGAGGAGAGACTACCAGAAAGGATGGCAGAGCGAACCGGTGGAGGAAGTCCATTTCACAGAGAAGGATCTATGCAGGCGAAGGATCTGGATTGATCGCAGTCCTGACACAGGGAACAAAAAGGTCAAGCCGATCAGAGGATCGGAGAGGACGCAGTGAAGTGGCAGAGAGTGGGTGAAGCATGAGATCGCAAAGGTACTTCAGAGCAAGACCCAGATGAGACTTAAGGACTAAAATAAGAACCTTGAATTGTATTCGGACAGATAGAGGGAGCCAGTGAAGTTCTTCAACCATAAATGTAGATAAATGTAGAGATGTGAGAGAATCGAGGAAGACGAGCAATCAGTCTAGCAGCATTAAGCACGGACAGTAGAGGAGATAGGCGAACCTTAGGGAGACCAACAAGGAGAGAATTACAGTACTGTCTATTCGAGAGCAGACAAAAGCGTGGACAATTGAGGTAAAGGTCGAAGATGAAACAGATTTGCGAATAGCCCTGAGACGCCTTAGTTGGAAGTCGGAAGAGCGAGTAAGCTTTAAATACAAGCATACGTATATACCATAGCAAGTGCTTTGCACTATTACGTTTTAAAGCTGATATCCTTCAGGAGCCATGTACTCAACTGCATTCCAACTTGCTGCCATTGTTCATGCCAGTCTAGTAGCTACACCCCTGGAGTGATGTAAACTCAGTGTGCAGATTATAATTGTTAACTTGTAAAGCACCACTTCAAAAGAAACTAAACAGAGGCATTCTCTACACTAAACCAATCTAGGTTAAAAAACAAGGCATCAAGCTATGGTAAGAAAGCAAGACCAGTTTCATCTCTAAACCTAGATGACAATGGTAAGCTGACAGAAACACGCGGGGCAATGTTATCAGATGCTTACAGTAGAAGTTGGAGTCGACGACTCAGATCTGGACTCACTACAGCTGGGCAGGCGCTGCCCTGGCACTGACCCAGCTCCAAGAGATATGTCAGGTGACAGCTGTGACTGGCCAGAGCGACCTTTGGCTTTTTTCACCTTTGACCCTCCTTCCTGGTTGCCAGCATCCACGATTGGCTGCAGGATTCGACGCCGTGCGTTGATGAACCTAAATACATAAACAAATAGCAACTGTATAAGACACTATCCTACTATACCACATAATTAATAAACTGATCACTTAAAAAAACAATTACCTGCTTAATTAAATGATCATTATACTCGTCATCACTTTGCATTTGGTGAAATTTGCCCATGAGTGGCAACTGCACATTCAATTGCTTCCTTCCATATCATGTTTGTCATGTGAAGTCAGCGTTTAACATAAGTTTTCCCTGTCAACAAGACCTATCTGCAAGGTCTTCCCCTTTCTAATCATCCTGTACTTGGGTCTCCAACTGATACCATAATATAATCGACCATAATAACAGACTACTCAGACAATTACTAATATTTGAACTGCTGTATAACAGTTACACAAATATAAACATCTATTTCCACTACATTTACATTGCATTGCATTACACTGATCAAATACAAAAATTAATTTACAGATTGACCACAAGACTGCCAAGACGATGGTCTGATAAAGGCATATTATGGGCGTTTGCAGGTTATCAAAAGGTACCATATAAGTATTCAGATGTATAAATTCAGATGGAGCATACCAGTTGTTGACTTGTAGTATGCTAAGGTTCGTCTGTTCTGCTAGCAGCCGTTTCTCATCTTCGGTCGGATATGGATGCTAGCAAGACAATGCAAACACAATTCTCTCACAACAAGAGAACACCTAACACCAAACATGATGTATACCCGGACTTTGTACCCGGACCCAGTTTTGGGCGTGGAAGTGTTCTTGGTGGTTGGCCCACAGTTCTAGAATTCACTGCCCAGTTCTGTTGGTTCCTCAATGTCTTTCTGGTCTAAACTTATGACTCATCTGTTTAAACTTGCTTGCCCACTGTAGTCTGATTTCTCGTTTCTCTCACATACCAGATATTGACTGGGCTTCTCCAAGGGAATACAACTTAGCCTACAGCGTCACCTGAAGTGACCATCAATGATGACTTACAAGTGCATTATGGTAACAGCATTACAGAAGTTATCAATATAATTCATTGTCCCTGCTAGAGTACAAGTCCCTGCACAGTATGGCACCAGAGTACCTCCGAGCATACTGCATCAGTGTGTCATCATCTAGGTCGGGACCCTCTTTGCAACCTCAGGCAAGGGGTGATCTGAAAGTACGAAAATCAAAAACCTGCTTCGGGGACCACGCATTCTCTGTTGCTGGACCTAGATATCGGAAAGAATTTCCCAGCTTCAATATGTTCAGCAACATCTTAGGAGTCATTTAAGTCCAGACTCAAGACATATTATTTCAAGTTAGTGTATTCTGATTAAGTGTTCATTGTGTCAAAGCACCCATGTAACGGCACTGTAGAAATTGTCGTACTCATCGTCATCATCATCACTGAGCCAAAGTATTGTCTCAAAAGTAACTGTAATGGTAAGCTTACCTCATTACTCTTACACCAAAAGTAATACAACAAAGTGTAATCCACAAGTGTAAAGATGGATAGGAAGGAAGACACTATGTAGCCACTAGACACTATGTAGACACTATGTGCTCTGCAGCATGTGGGGATGGCAGGAGGTAAGATGATATAGCGGAAACTGCAAAGATGCATGGAGCTCACCACTAAATGTTGAAACAGCCATGTCTTCATGACATGTGTTGCCTGTTTCGGAAGAATGCCCTTCTTCATCCGTGCCCTCGGATCATCCTCCCCATCATCAAAACTTGCAAACGACGCCAGTAGAGTCGGACTGACTGGAAACAAGACAATAAACACTTAGCCTTATTGTGACTGAACATCTAAACAGCACTGCATAATTAATACTCAAGTATGTCTTGCATAATTAATACTCACTATGTCTTGCATAATTAATACTCACTATGTCTTGCATAATTAATACTCACTAACTGAATCTAACACAGCAGTTGGCAACACTCACTGGAGCAAAATCCTCACACAGCATTTCAAAGCACTATCATTACAACAGAATTTTTACACAGCATTTGGAAATGCCATCTCTGTAATGGAATTCTTGGGGATAGCATTTCATAACACAACAGACTCGTTGCAGTAGAAATCTATCCATTACATTTATAACATCTCACTGTAACTGTATCTAGAAGGGGCACTATATAAATGTTCACTTACGTTACATTTACGTAGCACTTCATACGAGAACACAGTTTGCCTATATGAGAAATATATATATTTCAACTGAGTTATTGATTGATTGAGATAACCACGCTGAAACACGCTGATTTTCACTGGAGATAGAAAAGACAACAGACTTGACTGATGCACTGCATTAAATAAATATGGCCGAGTCACAAATCTGGGATCTCTCGATAGTAAAAAAAACTAATGTCTCTTCCTCCGTGGCAGAACCTTCACTAACATAATCTTCACCAAATTCATATTCCGCTTACCTGACCGAGGCTGTGCAGACGCCATGGAACCGGAATGCTGCGGTATGAGGATGGAACCATCGCGAACGCCAACCGACGACCGACCGAGGGTCTCCATTTGCATCGACTGAGGAGACAAAAAACTCAAGGTAATCACAGGTAAAAACGAGGCAAAGTAGTTCGCTGGCTAAAAAGACAAGAGATCGCAAGGATGCACAGGTAAATCTAATTCACCAACACCAGTATAAATAACTCACCAATCAATCAACAAGTCAACACAGCAATCAACCAATCAATCAACAGATCAAACAACCAACAAACTTGTCAGCTGGTAAGTCAGTGAGTCAGGCTGTTGTGCCAAAGATGCAGCACAGGTTGCAGGAGAAAGATCTTACCTCAAAGAGAAAGATGGCAAAGCACTGATATTTACAATCTTCACTTCACTAATCAGCCATATAGCCAGTCACTTTGGAATCCAGTTACAACAGTATGCAAAAGATACTCAGCCCTACATTGCTCTGTCAGCAACAGATCTGTCTGGCAAAGTAAAACTTGAACCGTGCCTCTCTTCAGTGCATGCATGGTTCTGCTTCAACGGTCTTGCCATAAACCACGATAAGTCTGAAGCATTCAGTTTGGCTCACGCCAACGACTGCACGCTTTTTTCACCTCTCATTCCAGCACTGACCTTGCTGGCACTATTGTCCCGCATAAAAACCGTCAAAACACTTGGGGTGACTCCTTACAGTAACCTCACATTTCATTCCCACATAACAAACCTTGGCAAATCGTGTTCCTATCATATTATCATATCGAAAAGACCATCTGACCTGCATCCGCTGTTGCTCCATCATCTGCTGGTCATCTGGCTTCTCATCCATCCTATACATCGAATTGTCTGGGATGTGGTTGCCATGACCTGCTCCACCTCCTGCTCCTCTCTGATCGAGGTCTCGTGGGCCAAGGCTTGGCCGGTCCTCGTAGCTCAGGCTACGGTACATGGAAGACTCGGATGACTGGCTCATACGTGACGGAAGGTCCACCATCAGTGAACCGGAGCAGTCCGACTCGAATGCATCGACGTGCAGCAGCTGTTCGTTCTGCAGCTTGGTACGGAGACAGGAGATGTAGCGTGTGCAGAAGTCCTTGCACAGGTCATTCACCTTCTCCAGCTCCAAGAGATGAATCCATAGAATCTGAATAGCTTTTATCATCTTCAAGTAAGCACAAGAGCACAGTGTAATATCGATGTTACAACACAGCGTACTTAATCCGTTGTCTGTAGTGTGTGTTCAAAGGCTCGACAAGTAACTGTCAATGGAACCGCAGTTTAATCAGACCAAAATCAAGGCTATACCTAGGCCAATGATGAGCAGTATCATTGGGCCAAACCTAGGCATACTGATAACTGGCAGAATACCTACGTTTGGGCATATACCCAGCTTCATACAGGATGAATCGCATTAGTAACCTATGCAGAAATGCACCGAGTTTAAGCTGTCACTGCTTTGTGGGCTGTGCAACATCTTATCTTCGGAAGCTGTGTCTCGGTCTCGTCTGTACTAGGACACAGAACCTTCGCTCCGCTGCACAAAGTGACCTAGTTGCCTCACTCGTCCAAACCTCCAAGGTCTAGCATAGAAGCTATGCTGTGGTTGGTCCAGTTTTCTGAATAGGTTGCCCATCGACTTGCAACATGAGCTGCTTTGCCTTTCTTTCGCTCTATTTTGTAAGCACTAGAAAACCAGTCTGCTTTAACATGGTTTTGATTTGTCATGTTGGGAGTGAAGACGTGCTATATAAAAATCAGTGATCACAAAGGTTAGGTCCAGCTTACCAGGCTGTCCACTTCTGGCTGCTTTCCGATGCAGGACTCAAGGTCAGCCAGATGCTGCTGATGGTGCTGGACAAAGGCCTGGATGTCTGACTTGAGATTTGCCACCAGAGGGCAGTCGGGAGACTGCGTCACCTGCTCACACCTCTCAAACAACAGTGCCATCAGCGGAAAAAGTGGATGCCTAAAACAGCACAGAAGAATTCAGTTAGTATTGGAGTTAATCATCTTATCCTTCAACGTCCTTCCAGTCACCTCACTCTCCAGCATCCTTAAATTATTATTATTTAATTAATAATAATAATCCTTTCAGACATTTTATGTATGTCTCTGGACTTTCATAAAGGCATTTTAAGCATCCATCAAAACTCAAAAGCGCTTAATATCCAACAAAACAATCATTTCAATATCCAAAGTAACAATCATCTCAACATCCCTAGAATCCTCTGATTTCTTGCTTCCCAGCAATCTTACTCTCTAAATCCTTATCATTCAATCTTCAATATCCCAATTATCTTCATCTCAAACATCCCTCAAATTTTAAACTCCAACTTCAAATATATTAGCTTAAAATAAAATATCAATCATCCATCATCTTAATCTGCAATATCTTTTCTGTCACCATAATCTTCAATGTCATCTTTAATTTCCATTATCTTTTCAATAACATTACTTGAAATAGCAAATTAATTCTATTACCGTATATACTCGTGTATAAGTCGAGTTTTTTTGGACAATTTTGAAAGTCCAAAGTTTGGGGGTCGACTTATACGAGGGGCAAGCTAAGATCGCAAGATTTATTCATCAGAGATTGCACAAAACGTGCAACGGAGGCCAACAACATACCCATCGGATATTGTATGACAATGAGAGATCGCACGACACTATCATAAAGGAAATAATAAATTATAATGTTATAAGCAAATGATAATATAAAGAATAATTTTTTTAGCAAAATGCTGACAAATATCTGATAGAATGCATAATATTGCGTTAAATTTAGACCAAGCCGGCAAATAACGTCAATACAAGTTCTTATTTATAATTCTTTTTGACTGGACTGGTTTCTTTCTATTCAAGATATTTTATAGCGCATTTTTCCGCTGTGACCGTAAATTCACATCTGGTAACATGGATAAACTGCCACTATTTTATCTGACTTCATCTATATTCCGGATTCCTTGTCGTGATGACCGTAACTACCGCAAAACGAAAACAATGAGTCAGCAAAATCTTGAAAAACAGCGAAAGTTTTTATTATATACCGTCAGCCATAACTTGTAAATCACAAACTGTCAATTTTAAGGGTATTTTGAGTAGAAAAATGTTCAATTACTAGTAGAAATTTGTTGGATAACATTCAGTTTTGGGTGATGCACATGTTCACTGTCCAATGGTCTAACTGGGAATCGGCGAATTTTTTAAAATTTATATACAGTCGGCCTTAACTTTGGTGGGTGAAAGGGCTACAAAATGTCAAGATTTACCCGGGTACACATAAACATGCAACGACTTATGCGCGGGTCATAAACTTTTCCCCAATCCAAGGTCAAATTTCTAGGGGTCCATTATCGTCGACTTGTATGCTAGTATATACGGTAGGGTGGTCCTAAAATATGGAAGTCGTCTAAATTAGTTCTCCAACCCGGCATATGGTTACGTCACGTATTAATAGGTCACAGTTAAAAAATTAAAAGAAAATAATAATATTTAGGACTTGCCCAAGGCTGACAAAGTTTTCATAATTGGCTGCTGATTTACTCAAACTTTATCATGACATCGGCACTCGGCAGGGGTTTAACGTAATTGCAAACAATTAATGTGCAGTACAATTAATTAATGTACAATTACTGAATAATGGTATCAAAGTCGTAAGATTTAGTTAATTTTATTATCAGCTTAAGATTCTGACTGCAAAACTTAGAAAATAATCTGAAAATGTAGCCGAGAACATCAACATTAATTTTGCCGATGAATTTGTCAGTCATCCGATTTTGACCCTTAATATGGCTGCAGCCTTTGTTGGCGATGAGAACAGCTTCCTATGTTCCTCTAAAACTTGTAACAAGAACTGCCTTTGTTCTTCATTTCTTGTTAGAGACGACTTAAATACTTGCACTAAACATCTTTCTGCGAGATCGTTAACCTCTTTAACGGGTTGGGCAACCTCGCGGCTTCTTTGGTATGTCTGAATGAGACCCAAAGCGCTTGGATCATACTGTAGAAAGTCACCAGAGAGTTCCAAAATGTGGAAGAATCTCATGGTTGATGTAGTGACGAAGTTGTGGAGTTCTTTCGTTACAGGTTTATGGAATGGCGGGATTCGTTTTAGTGGCTCAACAGAACCTGAATTTTCGTTAAGGGCCTTCACCATGAGTCTCTTCTCATCCACTGGAACATGATCGTCAAAGAATGCAAACTCAACCAGTAGTTCAGACAAGTACCACAAGTCTCTACTAAATGCGGTTGTGGCAGCATTGGCAACATCCTTGTTCTGGTACGTCGACAGTATGCAGAGTTAATTCAGGTCCTTTTTGGGAGCCTCTGTAGACGAAGTGCACTGGAACCAGTACTTGACATATATATGTTTGTCACAAAGAGTGACACTTCCTTCAGATGATTCCAGACTTGTTCACCATATGCAGGGCCACGAGACTTCCGTGTTCTGGTTAAACCTGGCTGCAGAGAGTGCTGAGGTTCATATTGTGAGTGGAATATCCACAGTTTAAGTGAGCAAATGGCTCTGGCTATCCACTGCGAACGGTGTACAGCTCCTGGATAGCGGAAACGTATTCCATGTGGTGGAATGCCACCGAGGAATATGATAGATAGCTCAAGCAGTTCGCAGTAGTCATCTCTTGGCTGGAATTTCTCCAGCTGTGCCGCTGCAAACTCAATAACCTCATTCTTCCATGGTGCAATCATGGCTGCCATCTGCTCATCCTCTGTGGCTGTGGAAAATGAGGCCTGATCTATATTCTAGGCCAGAAATCTTTAAAGTGGCCAAATAGCTCAATGTTGGGAGACTTCGATACATCATACAGGTTAATGACTTTCTCCAACATGATTTCAGAAATGTGGTGGCGGCATGCCAAATTGAGGAGCTCTCGACCTATTTCTCTTTCCAACAATACGCTCACGCCACCATTTCTTCCAGTATTTGATGCTGTATAGTATCAAAGCATAGACCTTTGAGACGATTACGCAAACCCTATTCATCGATGCTCTCAACCATTGCATGTGACATTGTTACTGCCGTTCCATCGTCAAGTTTTGGTACAGACAACAGCTTGATCACATTATGTCCAGAGACCAGTATCGATACTCGTAGCCATGTTTTCATCATGGAAGGATGAAGTTGTCGAGTCTGCAGTGGCACAGCTGGAGAAATTCAAAGTACGAAACTGAAATTTCGGGAACATGCGCAATTATCGTAACTTCAACTGGTTTGGGCAAGTCCTAAATACTTTTATATGTTGAAAATATTTTGGCTAAAGGGTCTCTGTAAGTCATATCACCAAATGGTGGGTTGGAGAATAAAAAAGAAACAACATAAAAATTTGTCATTATGGATGGGACCACCCTAATATACGGTAATTTAAAATAAAATGTCAATTTTCTTAACTGTCAACAATAGTGGCTATCATTGTAGTATCTTTGTAATGCAATGACTGAAACACTAACAATTGCACACTCAATCAAAAACATTGTGTTATTATTAAGAGAACCCATTTCACACCGTATGGTGCAGCAGCCGCTGCCACTCTGCCCTTTGCCACTGCCACCACCATCAAAAGGTTAGCGATTAGTTTCTCTCAAGCGACACCACATAATTTTGCAAATTTACAATCACACCAATGATTTATAATCATAGTCATCACCATCATCTCTGCCACTGATCCTAAATTATAAACGATACACTTAATAATTCTACAAAATCTTCAACTGCATGGCCATTCTACTGGCAAAACACTTCCAAAATGAATGCTACAGAATACAGGAACATTCTAAAAGCCCCAAGAGCAAGATTAGGCATCCTACTTGTATATGGCCCGTTTGTCTGTCTCAGATGGCTCCATTAGCCCCGAAATTTTCGTGTGGATGGAAGCAGGCGAGGAAACGGAAGCACTCTGGTGGAGATTCGTTGAACTATTTACAGAAACAAGCACAGCTTATTTAAATCTTTGAAATGCACTGTATAAATTATATCACATATACATGTACGTGTAACATAATGCATGTAAGAGGATGGTTATAAGGAAATTTATTTCTTGGTGGCAATCCCCGTGAGCCTTAATGTTGAAGTTTGTGAAGAACTGTAAGTTCATCTGTATACAAATCATGCTTGAACAATAAAGTTTTCTAACAATAATAATACTACTACTATTACTAATAACAATAATAATAATAAGAGACGTACCAAATATTCGATTCAAATTCATAATCGGCCAAATTAAGACATTTGAATATTTATTCATTCATTCATTATTCATTACTAAGAAGATTTATATAGCGCCCCTTCAAGGTTACTACTCAGGAGCGCTCCCGACCTCAGCACGGCTGAAAAGAACAGTTTTGAGGCAAGAATAGAAAGATTCAGAGTGGATTCTGGGATGCAATCGCAGCGCCAAAGGGAGCCCATTCCAGAGGGAGGGGCCAACCACTGAGAAGACGCGATTCTGCTTAGTAGCTGTGCAGGCAAAAGGGACCATGAGCACGCCCGCTCAGTAGAGCGGAGAGAGCGACGACCCCGAGCACACAAGGTAGGGCAGCAGAGGTCGCGTAGATAGGCGGGGCGAGGCCCAGCAAGGACCGCCAGATCAAAGCAATGATCCGATACGAGATCCGCTGCATGAGGGGAGCCAATGAAGCACATCCAGCATATATGCTGAGACATGGCCAAATTTGGGGATACGTCCGCGAAGGCGTGCGTCAGATTGCAGGACCCGGTCCAGGCACCCAGACCAACAGGCTGGGAGACCAACATATAGTGAGCAACAGTAATTAAGTCGGACTGTGATAAAAGAGTGGACGAGTGTAAAAAATTCTAATAGTAAAACTCATATGGTTAGATGAATATTAAATTAGCAATTCATTAGAAACATCAAGATTTGCTATTCAACTTCTGTGGCTGGCAAGTCATTACAATTATTTAATATTTTAACATAACTTTTAGTGTTCAAGTTTTTCCAATGTTTTAATTTTTCTGTTTTCAGTATTCATATTTGGCCACCAGAGAGACCAATATTCTTACTCAGTCAAATTAGAAACTGGTATTCAGTACTGCTCAGACCTAATTTTCTTCCAATGCATTCCCATGACCATACTATACAGCACTTCAATGCAGTAACCTAATACTTCTCAAGGCACATTCAAAGAGTCCATTCAACAACAACACACCATAAACTATATTCCAAACCCTGAAGTTTCTTTCTACCTCAGGTATAAAGAACAATAATACAATGTAATGACAATGACAGTAATTGTAATAATATGAATGTTGAAAACATGTGCGTTACATCTGATTGTCGTGCAGGTGATCGTTTAAGTTGTCTTCGAGCACCGCTGTGTCCCTGCTCAGTGAACGCAGACCGGATGCAGATTGAACATAGGCTGATGAATATCCTTGTGCTGAGGACAGAACGGCACCAAGAGCGTCCTGCATGCTAGGCCAAGGCCGCTGTTAGTCCTTGGTCTTAAAATCATCCAACGAATGCCAGCCTCATCTGAAGTAAGTCATTGACAGATTATCTTAAGTGGGAGACCTTTAGATACATTGGACATCACCTCTTTTTTCAATTTTTCTAGAAGAACTACTTAATAAATGCACAGTTTTAGTTAATATTATGACAACTATTTTTTTATATCGTTTGTGGCTCTCCAAATAAAATATCCAGATACATATAGAGATAAAATATTTAAAATGTAGCTGTAATATATTGCGCCACTCAAACGGCACGAAGACTAGTTGAAGACTAGTTGAAGACATCCACACGCCAAAGCGCACACCTTCAACCTCCAAGGTGTGTTATGATCAGTTTGTTGCCTTACTATATTTAGCACCTTAACCAAGTTTTCACAGCAATACTCACAACATTGCATATAATAAAATGTGCACTGTGCTCTATTTTGCATCAGTTTTGCACTGTGCTCTATTTTGCATCAGTTTTGCGTTTTAACTGATTATTTTATCATGTGTTTCAAATCCAATCGTTGTCCATTAGTTGTTTCAGCGTCAGCTCACCAGACAGACTCAAGTGAGTGGGCAGCTTGCCCAGGGAAGCTACATATAAGCGAACTATAAATAGTTAATTGCACTATCTCTCATGTTTGTATTAGGTGTTAATTTTTTAAACCCTAATTCAAATGAGCCTACACGTTTCATTTAATTCAATAACGATTTAAATATTATGTAGAAACAAATGCACACTGAGGATAGTTAAATTTTGAAAATGTATCTACTGAATGCTACAGAAATTTAAAGGTCGCGTTCTGAGCAACGCGAACACCGTCACACGAAGCGAACCTGTAATTTGACGAAAAACGAGCGAATTACGGATTTCCGAACATCAGGAGAATTAACAATCGTAGAAACGATTGCAGTACGGCTGATTTTCATGGGCTGCGATCCTGCGCTCTAAGAAATGAAGAAGTACATCCGTAAAACATTCAAGCCTCATCAAAAGCAAACATTTTGACATTAAGTCAAGATGGCGGATGCCCAGCTGCTTTATGAGGAGGAACAGCCGCACCTCGTAGAGTAAGAATTTGTTTCGTCTAATACCGAATATAAAAGTTTAACTCCAATTAGTGATAATTAACTATAATGTAGCGCCAACATCAGATAATCCACTAAACAACTACATTCTACGCTGTTCTATTTATGACTCCCTACACCATTAGTAGATATGATTCATATTGCATGCAGTGCGATTGTCTTTTACACAATATTTTAGCCTCCCTCTGATCGCGGCGCTGACCTGCCATCTTCCCTCTGCTGATCGTTTGATTGGTTGATTGATTGGTTGGTTGACTGAACTTGATTGATCAGTTGGATGGATGTCTGGCTGAGCTAGTCGACTAATTACAGCTTTGCTTGTCGACAGTGTGATATGTTATCTCAGTAATTCCAATAGTAGGCCTAATTCTAAAACAATTTCTTAATTTCAGTTAGGAGTCCAAGTCGCCGCTTACTGCGCTTAGCCTACGTTTTCCCGCATAGGTCTAGGTCTACATTCTGTTAGTCTATAGCACAGAATAGATAAAGCGTAGCTACGCTTTATCTATTCTGTGCTAGATAATCAATAATTATTTATTAGCACATTTAATGCACTGGTCATGACCTGCGCCCACGCTCACATAACCGTGTTCTCCCTAGATTTGATTCCCTTACCAGGCGTGGCTTCTTAGCTAGGATGTTGTACAGTTAGACATATGTTTTGTAGTTGACTTAATTTTCCTCTAATTATCGTTTTCTGTGTACATAAATTATTTCTGACTTTGTATGTAAAGCGCTGAGCGTTTGCTTGCGTTTAATAAAGAACATTCTTACTTACTTACTTACTTACTTAATGCATAATTTTTACACCTAGTTTCTTCGTGCACAACTTCATCCAATCAAAAACAAAAGTAGCCTAGCCTACCTCAAAGCTTAGGTCTTCTGACCTAGGCCCTACGTTCGTCCAGCATTATTTGTCTCGAGTAGGATATGCCTTAGGCCTAGCTCTGCTTCACTCCCTCCGCTCTCCATTTAAAACAGAAGACCCGTAAAATTAAAATTTAACCTATTATATAGGCCTATTCAATTATGTATTCAACCACTCCGCTCAGCCCGCCCGTCTTCTGTCCGTACATTTCTCCGTCCTTTCATCACCTCCACTAAAATTTGCAAATCACTCCATAGCCATAGCTGTTCCGCCGCGTGGAACAAACTCCGGCCAGAATTACGCCACATATTTGATCCATCCTACGAACTCGCCAAGACCTCACCTCTTGCTATCTCTCCACAGGTCTTTCACTTAAAACTGAACACACAGCTTTTCCACAACTCCTATCCTGATTCCTCTTCCCCTCACCTCCCTCGCCGTTTCAACTCTAAACACCATCCGCTTTAGCCGTCTGACTATTAGCCTGCCTGATTCCTTTGGATCTCGACCTCGAACTAAGTTTTACCCTACCTGCCGATCGATTTTGTTTTGACTAAGCACCTGCGAATAAGCTGGTTCCCACGACTTGGCTTTTTGAGCGCTGTATAAATCTCGAGATTATGCCTACGATTTATGCTAAATTTTACAGGCCTAGATTGGTAGAGAAGGTGCCTACATTGCGACTTCCTCGACTGCAATAGTTACATTTCATTCCAAAGGTGGCGACAAGATTGTCTGACCTGCCATTAACAATATTATAGTATCGAAATGCTGAGCATGTTGTTAGTAGAGCTTATCTCAAGGAATGCTCATACTGCTCACAGCAAAGCAGCATAAATCATGATCCATGGGCCATGCACCATATTTTATGCGTGTGATGATGATGATGCTGATGATGGTGGTGGTGGTCAGTGTGATTTTCGTTAACGATAACGATAACGAAAATGTTCGTTAACGAAAATAAAATGACTTCGTTAACGATAACTATAACTATAACTAAAAAATATCATTAACTATAACTATAACTATAACGAAAATAACACTAACGAAAATTCATCTTTATTTTCGTTAATACAAAAAATAAAATAGGATAGGAAGTGCAATATGGACGATTCGACATAAATGAGAACGAAAAAATGCGAAATTTTTATTGTGAAATTTGTCAGTTACTTTGGAAACTCCGTGTATTCATGAAGCTGACTGTACCCATGCTTCAAAGGTTTTCATAGCTCTGAGTAAATTGTGAAACAGCGTATTAATACGCACAATTTTGCTTATAGACTTAATTATTGTAACTAAGTAGTAACTAAAATTAACTAAAATAAAAATCCATTAACTATAACTATAACTATAACTAAAAAATAATACTAACTATAACTATAACTATAACTAAAATAAAAAATCATTAACTATAACTATAACTATAACTAAAATAAAATCTGTAAGGAAAATCACACTGGTGGTGGTGGTGGTCGTCGTCGTCGTCGTCGTAGTAGTAGTAGTAGTAGTAGTAGTAGTAGTAGTAGTAGCCTGTAGCGCCTACATTAATAACCGTATATATATATCGTAATCGTAAATTTAGACATGTAGGCCCTATACGTATTACATACTTTTATGCGATATACATAGATTATATAAATACATGGGTGAGTCTATATAGGCATATTATATACACAAGTAGGCCTAATATAGTTCAATCAGAAATTTATGTACCTTCGAGCGTAAGCTTGATAGTGCACTATAATAGGCTTATAGTATATGTATATACATTGTATTGTATTGTATTGTATTGTATTGCATTTGAACACTTGTTATAGCGCCCCTACCAGATTTCCCATTCAGAGGCGCTCCCGACTACTGCGCGGACGCTGAATCGGAGTTTCACGCCGAAGCGCGCATGAGCAATTGCCTATTAATATAATATTATTATCTATTCTATTATGTATTCAGTAAGCAACTCAAATATATATATATATATATATATATATATATATATACTGCAAGTATATATATGCATATGCGTTTCTTTCGTACGGCGGTAAGTATCATTACGCATTTATTAAGCGCTATTATCTAATGACCCACCGGTAGAACGTTCGCTAGGAGGCCAAGAACTTTTGGGAGATGTTGGTCCAAGGGAAATTCGCCATCATCATTATTTAATTTACTGCAGTGACTAAACTAATTAATTAAAAATTCTATGAGATATTTAAATCAATGTTTACAGGTTTTATATATAAGAGGTCGTTGGTTTTACGCGCCATTTCCATTTCCGTTGCAGCGATCATTTATTGATGACGTCATACGTTGCCATTGTGATTTGGCAGGCTTTGATGTTCTGATCACGTGATTCTGCCTTCGAGTGTTTGTCTTGAGAGAGATTTGTCTGAGCTTAAGAAAGTTTATCGAAATATATTTGACTGCCGCTTTATACACTATTTTTATCTATCTTCGTTAAATCACAGTTTAGTATACTTTATCGTTTTATAGTTACTTCTTAGTTAGGTTGACAGTTTCGTCGGTACTGTGCCGTGACACAGCTAGTCGCGGGACTCGTGGATCCATCGAATAAATTAGATGAAAGAAATAAGCATGCGAAGAAGAGTTACCATGAAACTGATTCAGAAATGAACTTTATCAGAAACTTGAAAAACCTCAAACACACGCTGAAAAGTAGCTGAGCCATAAAAATTACTGCGTGGAAAAATAACTCTGCCTCTCATGATCATTTAACCTGCGCTGAAGATAAACTGTTTTCCGCTGCAACAGAACCGTTATCGACCAGAACAGGGTCATCCGCGGAACTAAACATGTCGTCCATGAAACGAAGTATTGCCTGCTACAGCGAAATGACATGGGGCGACACAAGTGGTGAGTAGCTTTAAATAGTAACCATATACCTTACGTTACTTCGACTTGCATTACATTGCTTTTCTGTACCTTGCCTTAACCATGCCTTATTCTTACTTCATCTATAGATGTGCCACTTTACGTTAGGCCTACCTCAGTTTACTTCAGACTCAGTTTAAATTACTTATTCATACTTTAAGTTGCCTCATTTTACCCAACCCTACCTTACACTACTATACCCCATATCACCTTACCTTGATGTACTTGAACTTGAGTTATCTTAGGGAATTGTGTGTTTCGGTCTCATTCATTTATAGTCATAGATATCTTCGCACTGCTCACAGGGTTACCTGATTGTTCCCTCGCAGTGCAGCATAGAAGCTTCATCGGTTCAACTTTCTGGATTAGATTACCCAGTAGGCCTTAGAGCTCTGCGCCGACTTCATAGTGTCGGCGGCGGCGCGCCGGTCATTTTGGTCGGCGGCGGCGGCGCGCCGCCGACCCAAAAATATCGGCGGCGGCGGCGGCGCGGCGTGGTCGGCGCCAGTGACGGATCCAAAAGTTTATGAGGGGGTCAAATGGGAGAACGAACTTTTGAAATAGTTAAAATTTCCACACTGTAATTCTAGCATTTTAAGCTGTCATCTGAACAAATTGCTTTATTATTTCAGTACTGATAGACCGCAGTATGATTACAATTCATAGTATGAACGGATTATCACAAGTTATTAAATAAATCGAATTTAACTGTTTGGCAGCCATGAACGGCGCCCGTCACGTCCTACTGCTCATTTTACGAAAGCCATATGGCGAATGAAAGGCTGAGTCGACCTTTGTAGGGTAGCTGGAATTGATCCCGCGTCCATGCTGATCTTCTACTCTTCGTGCCAAAGTGTTACCATTTACCATAAACCCCCCTCCACGGCGTGTCACAAGTAATTAATTTTAATTATTTATTATTTTCAATTTGCTAAAACTTTAGTCAACGTAACAGGAAGAGTGCATCCTGTACTTATAGATTAAGGAGTCCTGGTGCCATCTGTTTTTATATCAAAAACTGCTTTTCCGCGAGTTTGCTTTTAGTAGTTTCATCCATCGCGATAGGCGTAGGCCTACTATTTATAATTATATCCAATTTATCACAATTAAAGTTAATGTTATTTATTTCAAGAACGTGAATTGATTTTATAAATACCAAATAGTCTTTGTTTCATAGCAGTTTAATCCGTAGCAGTTTAAAATGCAGAAAGCCAGTTGTAGGCTACTTAGAGATTTGCAATTTTTTCAAATGCATGCCTATCCAAAACACTGTATGACTTGGGTTTAGATGCACTAGAAGTGTGATGTAATTATATTACACTGTTGGAGCATGAGCTGCATGTGCTAATTTGATGATGGATATGCTTAAGCCTGCAAGATGATCAGATGGGGTATCATATCAAGGATGAGACTCATTCTCTGTGTATGCGTTTTATGAATGGATGACTCTTGCACTTTGAACTTTTAGCCTAAATCCTGAGAGAATGGACACTTTGTTCACACGGAAAAAATGAGGGTCAATTCAGGGTTATGCCAATCTTCCGTGGCATGTCGATGCTACCTGTCTTTCCCTCCGGCCCCTCCGTACTTACATACCTTCAGATAGATAGAACTTAGGGATGCACATTATTTGGGTTAAGAAAAGAACTAAACCTCGCCAATGCCAAGCCCGTGACCCGTTATAGCAGCGCACCATGACGGGCGGGTCTGGTCATGAGGGGCGCCGGAATAAAACCAGGAGGGGTGCCGGCATACAACCAGGAGGGGTGCGAGGGCGGTTCGCCCCAGGCCTATTACTTAATACTACCGATATTGTATAGATTATAATAAAGTATTCTTTACATGTGCGTGCCTTCACTGAAAGCTGCTCTGAGGGGTTAACTTAACCCCACAGGTAATTTCATGGAATTAACTGGAGGGGTTGAAAATGAATTCGGGGATTTAACACTCCCAACCCCCCGACAATCCAATCGCCGTATATATATCCCCTGTCTTACATAATATACAATGTAGTATGCATGTAAGACAGAGGACCTTTTCGATCTTCTCTCATTCCTATCCGTCTATTCAATCTATCAGTCATTCAATCCAACCAATGGCAATCATCCATCCATTCATCCATCCATCCATCCCACTAAACGAGCCATCTATCTATCCATTCATCTCATCATCTGTCTGCTGCCTGCCTGTCTGTGTCTCTCTGTCTCTGCCTTTGTCTCTGTATAATAATAATAATAATAATAATAATAATAATAATAATAATAATAATAATAATAATAATAATAATAATAATAATAATAATCTTTTCTTTAATCAAGCGCCTGACAAACGCACTGCGCTGTACATTTACATGTTATGCAATTGAAACAATCTTAACTAGTTAACTACTAACAGAACAGACAGCCTGTAATACACGGCGCTAATAGCAGCCTACAAAGCAAATCCGCCCTACGGGGCTCGAACTCAGTACCTCTCGCTTTCTTCGCCAGATGTTATCCAACGCGCCACCGGACCCATCAATGTATATCTGTATGTCTCTGTCTGGCTGTCTCTGTCTGTCTGGCTGTATGCCTGTGTCTACTTCTATTACCCACTGAAGCAACAATTTATCGTGAAATCATACAAAACATGAAAAATGCAACAAAACAATTAAACACTTCAGCGTGGCATCGGCGGCGCGCCGAGGAATTATCGGCGGCGGCGGCGTCGGCGCGCCGATCCACAAAAATCGGCGGCGGCGGCGCCCAACAAATGTCGGCGGCGGCGGCGCGGCGCGGCCGGCGCAGGGCTCTAGTAGGCCTATCTTAGGACATGATCTTCCTGTTCTTTCTTTACCTCAATTCTAATGAGTCTTTCTTGAAGAGGCGCTATATAAATATATGAATACGGTACAGTTACAATTATAATAATGTCCTACATTACTTTGGTTCTATCAGGTTTCTGGCGCGTATACAGCTGAGCGAGGATGCGTCACCCGATCGAACAAGCAGCTGTTATCCTCTGAGACATCGCAAGAATCGCTTGCTGATGAAAACCAGGAGAATCTGAAGCGACACAGGAGACGTAAGAAACGTTTAATACATTCCTTATCTCACCTTTTCTTGACTAACCATGTAACACTACACCGCGCCCCACTACCGTATGGCGCGGTGGTGTATAGGGGTATGTTCGTTGCCCTGCAGCCCGAGGGTTGCGGGTTCGAATCCACCTCAAGCCCCCGCGTAGGGACCCTGAGCAAGTCCTTTCACTCGCAATTGCTCATGCGCTTCGGCGTGAAACTCCGATTCAGTGTCCGCGCTGTAGTCGGGAGCGTCTCTGATTAGAAATCTGAAGAGGCGCTATAACAAGTGCTCATACATACATACATTTTATCTTGCTTTACCTTATATTACTTGACCTTACCTTAGCTTAGCTTATCTAATCGTAACCTAGATTACCTCATTTGACCTTACCTGACCTTGTCCTATTGCACATTATCTCACCTTACCTAGCCTTACTTGAACTTGGTTAACGATTCTTGTCTTACTTTGAGATCCCCTTAATCTGTTAAACTCAATTTCAGACTATGTTATCAACGCGAGAGAAATTCAATCGCTTCGACTTTAAGACAGACGGCTGTGTGATTTGTCGCCTGCTCAAATAAATGCATTGCACTGTAAAGAATGTAATCTATGTAACGTATATTGTAACTGAAAATTCTATAAGGCCTTCTTGCCAAGGTCATCGGGTGCTACTTCGAGAACAATTGTTTTGCAAGTTGGTAAGGTAAGTCAGGGTGTAAGCACGGTAACATTTGTATGTGTAACATTAATATAGGTAATGTTAGTATTATCATGGCGCTATAGAGGTGATAAGTCAGGCTGTAGGCACGGTAGCATTAATATGGGTAATGTTAGTATGGTCAACGTTAGTATTATCATGGTGCTATAGAGGCCACACCTGGCGATGTATGTATAGTTTGGTAAGTAATGTGGGTGGTATCTGGGATTATTATTACTGAAAGCGATTCGAAACGGACGAAAATTGGGTCATTGCCCTAGATTATGTCTGTGACTCTGATTTTACATCCGGGACCTTTGCAGATCAGATCAGTTTTAGTCCCGTTTCTTTTCTGGACGATTGTCGTAACGAAACGAAAGCGACTTAATTCAATAAAAATAATTTGCGACGTATGTATCTTGTAAATTATTAAAACAACGACGAGAATGATTCATTTGGGTTTGTTTGCGTTTGCTCCGTCGAGAGTATTTACCTGCTGAGTGCCCGGATGACAGTGTAATTTTAAAATAAGATGGTCACAGACATCGCCCGCGATGTTTCAGAAAGACGATCTCTGATTGGCTGACATATTGCCGCTGCGTATCCCGTAATAATAGTCCCAGGTGGTATTTTCCATTAGTGGGAGCGGTGTTTGTGTTTAATCTCCGATCGAGTCGGGTACCAACAGATAAAGTTATCATCGTTTCCGGTCGGAGCGATCTATCTTCCCGACATGTTCCTGGCCCATGATAAAGTGTAGGGAACCTGATCCCCGAACGCTCTGAGCGCGGTCCCCTACATTTCTGTAGCGCCCTGACCTAGAAATGATGGCGCGATCCATCTCTTCAATGGCAGCATTCCTTTCTAGGCTGCTGACCTGCGATTGGTCAGGAGGAGATGACGTAATAAAAACTGAAGTATCAAGACGCCTTGATATCATATGTAGTTCTTCTTGTTTGTTCGGCCATCTTGAGTTCTTGACGGTTTTTCTATCAGTTTGAATTGATTAGCTTCTTTTAGGATTTTAATTGTTAAACTGAACAAGTTTTGTAATATTGTGTTGGTAATCAGACACCGGAGTTGTGTCTGAAGGTCGTGAAATAAACACGAAAAAGGGAAAACATGCAACACAACTTCTATAGCGTCAAACCCTGGCCCGCCCGACCGTAACTTCGGTAGCGCGAAGAGTATTAGGTAGAACTCAGTAAGGTTTGATGTGTTTGTGACAAAAGCATTTAGGTAGCGCCACGTTCGTTTCATAAGACGTACTGAAGTTTCATTAACTCTATGACTGATTGATATAGCCAAACTTACTTCTGTTAAAGATAATTACTTTCAATCATTGTATCTGTAAAAGAAATACAGTATTAATTCGACATTAATAAATGTGACATTATTGGCTAGTCCGAATGGCTCAGTCTGATTCAATACCTGCTAATGCGTTAAGCACCCATCCTGCAACTCCCACGGGAAAAAGGGAAGAATATCCGGGATCCCGAGACCCAGAGACAGCGTTAAGTCGGAAGGTAGCGGCCCTGGAGTCAGGTATGAAATCTCAAGGGGAAACCCTAGAAATACTTAAGGGAACCCTCACTGACACAAGAAGGTTATTGGGTGGGACTGAGGCTCAACGAAACCCTGATCTGGGATCCCCTCAGGTCGTCCTCCGCCCGAGGATCGCAGACTTTGTCGTGCCTGGAGCCACTTGGTATTCTGGTGCCCCCAACTCCTTTGGGTCAGTTGAGGAACCCCTGGAAGTAGAGGATGGTGAGATTCAAGACCGGGGTATCCCTAGTAGAAATATTCTAGAGCAAAATATCGGAACTGCTAATCCCCCAGGAGTCACTTATGCAGGGAGCCCAGCATTTGCAACCCCTTCGGATGACGGGCCTTTAGTTGATGAGTCGGTCGCCTATACCTTGTATACAATTGGGACAACCCCGAGGAGCTATGATAGGGGCCAAGGGGAGGGTTAGTTTTGAAGATATTGCAAGCAAAGAGGGCACCGCAGCAATGGATTCAAGGGATCAGGTCTGGACCCCGGTTTCAACCCAGATGGGAAGGGCCCAGCAATCGGAATTCAGCCAGAGGGATTGTAGCAAATGGAGAACACAACAAAAGTTATCATCGTTTCCGGCCGGAGCGATCTATCTTCCCGAAATGTCCCTGGCCCATGGTAGCGGTGTAGGAACCATTTCCGGTCGAATCTCCCAGATGGGTCTGCACCCGAGCTTTGAGGCCCGGATGTACAACGTGACCATACCCAAGCAGCAAAGTCTTTCTAAAACTCGTATCTCTCCTACATTGTAGATCGCGCATTCTTGTGGGAATCATGAACTGCAGGAATCACTGAGTGCCTGGTGTGCATTCTCCTTCAATTCAGTATGAGAATCTTGCCTACTTCATTCTCGGTATGTTCATTATGGTTTTTTTTATTTCAATATTTTATTATTATAATCTCGTTTATTTGCTGCCGAATTTCATTCATACATTGAATCACTTTATAATTTCATCGAGTTGTTTTCCTTCCTCGATGAGTTGCTATAGTTGCCTGTGCAGATGACACGATAACTCTCGGATGAGTCTCGTAGAGGTATCTTAATAAAGACGACATTGCATCGTCATTCATTCATTCATTCGGGAATTTATATAGCGCCCCTTCAAGGAAACTACTCAGAGGCGCTCCCGACTCCAACGCGCCATGCATAAAGAACAGTTTTAAATTTAGCGAGGAAAGTTTCAGGCAGAGTCCCAAGGTGTAGACGCAGCTCTAGAGGAAGACCATTCGAGATCATTGGGCCTACCACAGAAAAAGCTCGATTCTGCATAGTTGCGGTACGAGCAAAAGGAACCATAAGAACTCCTTCTTCTGCGGAGCGTAGGAGGCGACGCCCTGGGACAACCGAAATCAGACAGCAGAGCTCACGGAGGTAAATTGGGGTGAGGCCCTGGAGACAGGGCAGCTACCTTGTACTCGATGCGCTGGCAGATAGGGAGCCAGTGAAGGACCTCCAGCATGTAGCTGGAGACGTGACCATACTTTGGAATTTGCCTAATGACAATAAGACAGGCGAAGTAAAGATCATTAATCAAGGGAATTCAGACGTAAGAGTGGCAAAGTCAAGTTTAGCAACCTGTTTCCGAGTGCCTATCCAGATGAATACATACTCGATGGTTCTAATCTGGATCGTTTTGATAACATATTGCCCAATCACATAGTTTATGATTTAAAGTTGATAGAGGCCCATCTTATCAGTCTCTCTGCTCTATGTCAGTCTGATCAGTGATCAGTGATGATCATCTTTTTGGGTCACTGGTGCCTTTGTGCAGATTAACTACGTGTTGTTATTGGTGGCAAAGGTGTAACAACTGATAAGGCAATTAGGAAATGTGAAAAGCAGTTTCGAAACCTGTTCAATGAAACCGAGATATTCAAAGTTAAACGTAAAATGTGTTCAAATTAGTGTTTCCTTCTCTATGATTTCCAGGTGATACGCTGCTGTGCTGTAACAGTTTTCCAGCCATTATGTTCGTTGAGACGCTACAGTTACAGTGTTTCTTACCTTTCTTTAATTTTAGCCTACACACACTTCAGCTTCACATTATCCGTCGCATTCTGCCGAAACTTCGTCAGGTGGTGGGTGAACCCAATCCGATAAGCAGTCAGTTCGTGTTGTGCAATGTCGGGGAGTTTTCGTGAAGTTTTTCGGCTCAGGACACGTCGAGGAAGGTAGGATATGATCGTGTAATCAGCAAAGAAATGGCATGCCTGTCTGAGACTTCGATGGACACTGTTTTTGCTCTTCTGGCGTAGGGTTAGAATCCACGTATCTGAGGGCTGTCCTTAATAGATAGTCTAACATAATTATTAGTTACTTCCTCAGCTATAATAAATTTACTGACCGTAAATTGTCAGTGGGAAGATCAGACGGCGAGAGAAAGGAGTGACAACCGGAACTCGTATGCCCGCGAACATTGTCTCAGTGGCGTACAGTCGGCTTTTCATTTTGCTTGTGATGACGTTTATAATAAGGCTTGACGTTGTAATTGTATATATGTGACTGAACATTTATATAGCGCCGCTATGAGAGCGAAACATGAGGGACGCTCTTTACGCTAGCCTATGTGATGATGGCTGTCATTAAGACCTACACTTTTACATCAGTTAAATAGCAGAACAATTGTATTGTATTGTATTTATAAATTTATAAAGCGCCTCTCACAGTGAACACCAATCAGAGGCGCTTTCAGTGTGAGAGACACCGAGCGAAACACAGTAACACGAACAATGCACAGTAAAGTAGAAGGGTCACCAGTGGCAATCCGATGCGCACAAGTGGAATCAACCAACGGATTCTCATCAACAATACACTAGATTACACTATGTGTCGCTTAACATAGCGCCTTTTGAGTCTGCTACCTCACATGACTATTTAGCTCGTCTAATTGTTTAAGTCCGTTTTAAGATAATTTGAAAGTGTTTGCTGAAGAGGATTAAATGCAACAGCACGTACATACAGCGGAAGAGTATTTCAAGAGGAAGATCCGAGACATGAGATGACACAGTCGGCTCAAGTTGATGGACGGAAGCGCTGCACCTGCATGGCTTCACGAGCAGCTGAGCGCAACGATCGCTAACCTGCTTGACCTTACATGTATTTAGGCTATGTCAGGGCGTGCCGACAAAGCCTTAATAGTGAACTAGTACATCTATTAGGCCTATATGTAGCTTAACCCCTTTTATAATGACAAGCTGTAATAAATAGTCGCTATAGGTGACGGTAACGTAAAGTGTCCATTTATATTGCATGAATTTTACAAAAAAAATCAACGTCCTTGAGACAAAAGGAAACCAAACAAGGCTCCATCGCAGGGGAATCTTGTACTTTATTCTTTTCTGTAATAATACTGCAACCTGTCTTAACGTGTAATAATATACGTGGGTTTCCTGTGTTTCTTTAGGAACTTGTGCGGTGACTGAGGTGAAATGGGATGGGTGTGACGAGACTGAGGCGAGATTGATGGGTGTGACGAGATTGAGGCGAGATTGATGGGTGTGACGAGACTGAGGCGAGATTGATGGCAGTGGTGATTGCTCTGTGGCTCTGTCTTGTTTCGTTGTTATGTATTAGGAGTTTATTTGTTGTCGTCCTGGCGGGCCTCTGGCGTGGCGTAAAAACCCGTAAGCTCATTATGGCAGGGTGGGCCCCTGGCGTGGTCTAATACCCCGCAAGCCCCTTTATTATTACTTTTGAATTTGTTTTTTATTTTCTTAATTTTGTATTGTCTTGCCGATGAGCCGAGGGATGAGAATGAGGACCCAGGCATGGCATCCTTGAAACGAGTCTCCAGCCGCCGTAATGCCTGTCAAAGTGTCACATGCTCGCGTAAGTTCTCGTCTGCAAAAAAGAAGAGTCGCGTCCTGAAAAGGTTACGAGTATGAGGTAAGAAGCGTCTGATGATTTCCTTTTTCTTTAAGCACTTTACTTACCATACCTCACCTTACATCATTTGATCTTTCTTTACTTTATGCTACATTACCTATATTCTGAATTGCCTCATTTTACCGTATCTTACCTTACCATATTTGACGTTAATTAACCTTACCTGGACATGCGTCACTTTGCCTATCTTAACTTACATGGCGTTTTGACTGGATAGATGGATGGGTGAGTGAACAGACTTGGATGGTTGGATAGATAGAATGGATGGATGGATGGATGGAAGATTTGGATGGATGGATGGATGGATGGATGGATGGATGGATGGATGGATGGATGGATGGATGGATGGATGGATGGATGGATGGATGGATGGATGGATGGATGGATGGATGGATGGATGGATGGTTGGATGGTTGGATGGATGGATGGATGGATGGATGGATGGATGGATGGATGGATGGATGGATGGATGGATGGATGGATGGATGGATGGATGGATGGATGGATGGATGGATGGATGGATGGATGGATGGATGGATAAATAATTGAATAAATAGATAGATTAAAGAATGGATGGATGGATGAGAATCGTTGGATGATTGGTTGGATGGATGAGTGAATGGATGGATGGACAGAATGGATAAATGGATGTATCAATAGATGCATAAATAAATGGATGAATCGATCGAGAGATGGACGGACGGACGGATTGATGGAATGGTCACATCCAATCCAATCCGATCTAATCTAATGACTTCTATAGCGCCATTATCCTAATGGTCAAGACATCAGTCGATGGTCGATTACCTATGTGCCTGTCACCTTGCCTGCCTGCACGCCTCCCATCCTGTCTGCCTGTCTGTCCGCATGTCTATCTGTCTGTGTTATTTCCCGGTTGATGACTCTAGGCTTAACTGAGCAGCTGAGAATATGATACCACTCGCGGTGGTGTAGGGGTATGTTCGGTGCTTCTGCGGAGCGTAGGAGGCGACGCCCTGGGACAACCGAAATCAGACAGCAGAGCTCACGGAGGTAAATTGGGGTGAGGCCCTGGAGACAGGGCAGCTACCTTGTACTCGATGCGCTGGCAGATAGGGAGCCAGTGAAGGACCTCCAGCATGTAGCTGGAGACGTGACCATACTTTGGAATTTGCCTAATGACAATAAGACAGGCGAAGTAAAGATCATTAATCAAGGGAATTCAGACGTAAGAGTGGCAAAGTCAAGTTTAGCAACCTGTTTCCGAGTGCCTATCCAGATGAATACATACTCGATGGTTCTAATCTGGATCGTTTTGATAACATATTGCCCAATCACATAGTTTATTATTTAAAGTTGATAGAGGCCCATCTTATCAGTCTCTCTGCTCTATGTCAGTCTGATCAGTGATCAGTGATGATCATCTTTTTGGGTCACTGGTGCCTTTGTGCAGATTAACTACGTGTTGTTATTGGTGGCAAAGGTGTAACAACTGATAAGGCAATTAGGAAATGTGAAAAGCAGTTTCGAAACCTGTTCAATGAAACCGAGATATTCAAAGTTAAACGTAAAATGTGTTCAAATTAGTGTTTCCTTCTCTATGATTTCCAGGTGATACGCTGCTGTGCTGTAACAGTTTTCCAGCCATTATGTTCGTTGAGACGCTACAGTTACAGTGTTTCTTACCTTTCTTTAATTTTAGCCTACACACACTTCAGCTTCACATTATCCGTCGCATTCTGCCGAAACTTCGTCAGGTGGTGGGTGAACCCAATCCGATAAGCAGTCAGTTCGTGTTGTGCAATGTCGGGGAGTTTTCGTGAAGTTTTTCGGCTCAGGACACGTCGAGGAAGGTAGGATATGATCGTGTAATCAGCAAAGAAATGGCATGCCTGTCTGAGACTTCGATGGACACTGTTTTTGCTCTTCTGGCGTAGGGTTAGAATCCACGTATCTGAGGGCTGTCCTTAATAGATATGTCTAACATAATTATTAGTTACTTCCTCAGCTATAATAAATTTACTGACCGTAAATTGTCAGTGGGAAGATCAGACGGCGAGAGAAAGGAGTGACAACCGGAACTCGTATGCCCGCGAACATTGTCTCAGTGGCGTACAGTCGGCTTTTCATTTTGCTTGTGATGACGTTTATAATAAGGCTTGACGTTGTAATTGTATATATGTGACTGAACATTTATATAGCGCCGCTATGAGAGCGAAACATGAGGGACGCTCTTTACGCTAGCCTATGTGATGATGGCTGTCATTAAGACCTACACTTTTACATCAGTTAAATAGCAGAACAATTGTATTGTATTGTATTTATAAATTTATAAAGCGCCTCTCACAGTGAACACCAATCAGAGGCGCTTTCAGTGTGAGAGACACCGAGCGAAACACAGTAACACGAACAATGCACAGTAAAGTAGAAGGGTCACCAGTGGCAATCCGATGCGCACAAGTGGAATCAACCAACGGATTCTCATCAACAATACACTAGATTACACTATGTGTCGCTTAATATAGCGCCTTTTGAGTCTGCTACCTCACATGACTATTTAGCTCGTCTAATTGTTTAAGTCCGTTTTAAGATAATTTGAAAGTGTTTGCTGAAGAGGATTAAATGCAACAGCACGTACATACAGCGGAAGAGTATTTCAAGAGGAAGATCCGAGACATGAGATGACACAGTCGGCTCAAGTTGATGGACGGAAGCGCTGCACCTGCATGGCTTCACGAGCAGCTGAGCGCAACGATCGCTAACCTGCTTGACCTTACATGTATTTAGGCTATGTCAGGGCGTGCCGACAAAGCCTTAATAGTGAACTAGTACATCTATTAGGCCTATATGTAGCTTAACCCCTTTTATAATGACAAGCTGTAATAAATAGTCGCTATAGGTGACGGTAACGTAAAGTGTCCATTTATATTGCATGAATTTTACAAAAAAAATCAACGTCCTTGCGACAAAAGGAAACCAAACAAGGCTCCATCGCAGGGGAATCTTGTACTTTATTCTTTTCTGTAATAATACTGCAACCTGTCTTAACGTGTAATAATATACGTGGGTTTCCTGTGTTTCTTTAGGAACTTGTGCGGTGACTGAGGTGAAATGGGATGGGTGTGACGAGACTGAGGCGAGATTGATGGGTGTGACGAGATTGAGGCGAGATTGATGGGTGTGACGAGACTGAGGCGAGATTGATGGCAGTGGTGATTGCTCTGTGGCTCTGTCTTGTTTCGTTGTTATGTATTAGGAGTTTATTTGTTGTCGTCCTGGCGGGCCTCTGGCGTGGCGTAAAAACCCGTAAGCTCATTATGGCAGGGTGGGCCCCTGGCGTGGTCTAATACCCCGCAAGCCCCTTTATTATTACTTTTGAATTTGTTTTTTATTTTCTTAATTTTGTATTGTCTTGCCGATGAGCCGAGGGATGAGAATGAGGACGAGAGTGGGGGTTAGGTTAGAAGAAAGACGGGGCAGAGGGATGAGAATGAGGATGAGAGAGGGGGCTAGGTTAGAAGAAAGACGGGGCAGAGGGATGAGAATGAGGATGAGAGGGATTCCGTTACAAGAAAGAAGAGGCAGAAGTTGAATCGAAGCAGGGCAACACAGTAGAATCCGACAGAAAATCTACTTTTTGAAGATAAAGATCACCCGAAGGTAAATCGGAAGTCTCTGTATGCAAGAGCTCTCTCTCTCTCTCTCTCTCTCTCTCTCTCTCTCTCTCTCTCTCTCTCTCTCTCTCTCTCTCTCTCTCTCTCTCTCTCTCTCTCTCTCTCTCTCTCTCTCTCTCTCTCTCTCTCTCTCTCTCTCTCTCTCTCTCTCTATCTATCTATCTATCGATCTATCTATCTATCTATCTATCTATCTATCTATCTATCTATCTATCTATCTCTCAAATTGCCTATAATTAAAGTATTGACGTCTAGCACGCTAATCTAATATTATTCATTCATTCATTCTCTCTCCCCTGCCTGACTCTGTCACTGTCTCTCCCAGTCTCTGTCTTCTGTCACTCTGTATCTCTCTCTTTCTCTCGACATAATATACATGTAATGCTGAGACACGTAGCCGTGGTCACTGGTCCATTTAGCAAGGCTATACTGGACGGTCTTTCGGTTTGTCGGCAGTCCATTTAGTACTGTTCAGTAGAGGAGCGGCAGAAATAGGAATGAAGATAGGATTTCTCCAGAAGGCACATTCTTTGTCAAATTAGGGCGCAGATGTTCTGCGAGTAATAGGTAAGTTTGCAACAAAGAGGAATGTGTCATTCGACTAACTTCTAAACTTTTTTGCAGTGATCTGCAACGAAACAAAGATGACGACGATCAGACAAGTGCAATCATCCAATCGAGGTGTGAATGGCCAACTTCATTTTCTCAGCATCGGCATATGTGGAAAACGCTTCAGCCAAACGATTGACACTTTTAATCGACCCGTCCGACCTAAAGATACACTATCAAAATAAGATGGAAAGGATGATCTGCTCTGAGTAATTATTGAACTAGAGTGGACTTTTGAGATGGCTTCAGGAACAATTCGACTACTTGATGTAGACTCTCCAATAATCAACGTTCTTTGACTAAAAATATCGACCATTATTGAATTGCTGTGTTGTTCGTTGTAAAATTAGTCTCTTTCCTAAATGTCACAGGTTGATATCGGCCGTTATATATCCAGCAGAAAGAGCGGTAACTTCTTGGCTGCGCTCCATCCTGCTTGTCTGTTCTTTGTCGACCTGTCTCTGACCTCGCAGCCCGTCAAACTCGGCGTTCTTCAGCAAGGGGGGGAGCTTTTGGTCCCGCGAGCTCACACTTCTATTAGACAGCGTCGAGCCTTTTCAATTGTCCGCATATAAGGGACTTAGGTACATGAGATCCCAAGACATTATGAGGTCTCTAGGCATGTGAGGACCCTACGTGCAATGTATTACGGATTCGTCCATTGAGGACGTCCACAAAATATGAACCATACAATCCCTCGCCCTTTTCCTTGTCTACATTTGCCCGATTTTAATTATCTTGCCACCCATTTTACGAATGTCCGCACTCCAACGGAATATTAAGGTTTATGGAAACCTGATGATCCTGCAGGATTGGTGACTCTGATAGTGTCGCTTCCAGCAAATAAACTCTTAAATGGATACTACACATAAGAGACTCGGATGTCTGATTGAAGGCACAGTCGCTGTTCTGAAATAACCGTATCCACCAAATTTATTGAAAGACATAAGAAGCAGAAGGGGATGGAGTAGAATTTTCCCTGGCTAAAATCGCTAAGAAATGCCGGCTGTACACTCTTCCTGAAACTGGGGTTCTGAGTGAGCGCCGTTATGCTTCCCTATTGAGGGGTCTGGGGGTCATTCACAGATCTACACGGGCGATAAATGCCTCAAGTTCATCCAGTTCATCCAGTGCAGTGCCCCAGCATCAGGGGACATTTCCTACAAGGCCGAAAGTGAGACAAACTTTTGACCGTCAGGGTTCCAGACGCCGACTACTTCTGAACTCTATGAAGCTACATTTCAGATTGAACTATTTGCAATTAGCTCATAAATTATTTAAAATTTCTCAAGATCAAAACATTCATGTTTTACGTTGTTCCGAGCGCTGGTTAAAGTTTTTGAAGAAAGTTCAATGACACTTATTTGGTAGACTTGTGCAATTATCAGCACTGCAGTGCAATATCGGTCACTTCAATTATTCACAGATCTAATCACAATCCAACCACTTCGCTCAACCCTTTTCTCTTCCGCCATAACACTTTTCCGCCATTTTGTCAGCTGATCAATAACATTTGTGAATTGCTGTATTATATCCATAGTGGTTCCGCCTACCTGTAGCCTAACAAATTTCTGCAAGAATTACGCCAAATAACTCTTCCATCCTACGAACTCGCAAAAAACTCGCCTCTTGCCATCTCTATACACGCTCCACAGGTCTTCAGTCAAAACTGAAAACATTGCTCTTTCACAAAATTAATCCTATCGTCTTGTATGTAGGCTATACATGTATGTATGTATGTATGTATGTAGGCCTATGTATGTATGTGTGTATGTATGACGTATGTATGCATGCATGTTTGTATGTATGTATGTATGTATGTATGTACGTGTATGCATGTAGGTGCGTACGAATCCGAGCACGTGCAGATAGCCCTTTAATTATAACTCACAAGGGCGCTAAGTCACGGTTACCTAGGAATCACCAAACAAATACGTCTTATGTTTTCCCCTTACCTACTTCGAGGCTTCAACTCAAAACACCATCCACGGTAACCATCTGTCTGCCTGACCCTTTGTTTGGCTCTAGATCTGTAACCGATTTTGACCGCTCTGCCAGTCAATTTTGTTTTCACTAAGCGCCTGTGGGATATTAGCAGGTTCCCACGACTTGGCTTCTTAATTGAGCGCTGTAGTTATCTCGAGATTACGATTACGATAACTTTGGGTTGCAGCAATCGTTGGCATCCCGGTCAAACGGTCCCATCCTTCATTCGACCTTTGAGGAATTGGAACCAGGTGGACCAGATCAGAATATAAATGGGAGAACACAACACTACTTTTCTTTGTTGTCTGCAAAATAAACTGAAATCAAGATACACAGTTCTGAATGCAAGAACTCTTAAACACACCGTCCCTCTCTTTCGAATCAACTTCATTCACAGACACATATTGTCTTCCTATGAAATCGTGAATCGAACTCCAAAATTCTGATGAGTTACTTAAAAGCTAAACGTCTGACATAAGCCTGTGTGCATGAGCGCTGTATGAAGTCACAGAAGTTAAACTGAGATTCCTTAGGCTTAGGAAGTACATGCGCAAGATCTGGCCGCCGGGAGAACAGAGACAGATTGTGACAGAGGAAGGACGAAAGGAAGGAAGGAAGAAAGAAAGAAAGAAAGAAAGAAAGAAAGAAAGAAAGAAAGAAAGAAAGGGAGGGAGGAAGTTCAGGAACAATAGCAAATTCGATTAATTACAAAGACAATGTTGCCTTGTTGTGTCCTAACATTTACAGTTAGCTATTTTCAGGTCAGTAAAAGTAGAAATATGTAAAGTTCTAATTCACATAAACTGGAAAAATCCCTAAATTCTTTTGTACTGGACAAGAAATTCTGGATGGCACTGCTCTGGGTGACAGCGGCGCCACTAGACGTACGCACTTACGCAAGTGCGTACAGCGCTGAAAGGCTAAGAAATGAAAAATTGCAAAATGAAAAAGTGAAATATTATTAAGTTACAAAATTATAATTACTTAGGTACTAGTTTTAATATTAGGTAAACTAACAGTCTAACACCATCTAGCAGTGGCGTAACAAGAGCTTCCCAAAAATTACGCAGATTTCAACCCCTCTGAGGGGAGAGGTCTGGGAAGAGGCTGTAAGGAAATTTTATTTCGGGGTTTGTAATGGTGCATCTTGGAGACCATCTTTTTGGTCAAAAGTAATGACATTTTACATCAGTTCTTTGGGAAATTATATAATTTCATAGTTATGTCATGCGAGGCGAAAAACTTCCTCATTTGTGCCTGAACACCCCTTGCAATCCAATTACTATTTACAAACGCTTGCCCTAAGTCTCACCTGACTGCACACCTGTCTGATTTGTTTGTTTGTTTTTTATTTCATTATTTAACATATTTCTATTGTAACTGGTTGCGGTCTGTCAACCTATATATATCTTCGTTTATTGATTAATCGGGATGTCACACCGCATCCAGGTACAAGTTAAATTTGAAATTAGATAGTAAGTTCGTTGCTATCATTGTTCTCATAAAAAGGATTATTTGCTACTTTCTATATAAAACTCTTGGTATATAGTTTTTATCGTCTTTGGCTGGGAGCTTAAAATCGTGCGGCCTGGGGCGAAGATTAACATATTAACATAACCTGTCAGAAAATAAAACGAATATCTATCTATCAAGACCACAAAACCAGGCAAAGATAATTAAGACGAAGATACAACCGATTTGCCTCTAGTCTACGGGTCGGAATGTTTGCCAATGCGAAAGCAAGACAAGAAAAGAATTATTACAGCAGAAATTAGTTTACTGCGGAAGATCGCAGGGATTTCAAGACTTCAGAAAACAAGAAACGCTGGCATTAGACAGCATTATGGATCCAAAACAACTTTGCTAGACAAAGTCGTTCAAAGAAGACTCCGATGGTTTCAACATATAGGCCTAGAGAGAATGCCAGTTGACTAAATACCAAACACTGCACTACATTCGTTTCGTTTCGTTTCGTTTATTTTTGTAACCCAAGATAACACATAACAATTTACACAATGAGGTGGCTCAACATAGGGTAACACAGGAGACCCAGAAGGGGCCGGAGGTCCCGCTAACCAGGGCCACCTGAGAACAGTATGTAACATATGACATAATGTGGCCAGCAGTAAATAAAATAACGAACTTAAGAATAGCTTAACTATTAATTAACTAATAACTTAACTAATGACACAGATAGAACAGATGCACATCTACTGTACTTTTTACGCTGGAGTAACTAAAGTAATGATGTTTCGGGTAATTCGGTTCATTGTTTGAAGATCAATGCATGGGTGTTCTATGTGATCAAATTTCTTATGCACCGTGAGTAGTTATGTATAGGCTTTTATTGGCTCACTGCCATGGTCAGGTTCCTGGCTCACCCGTTCCTGGCTCACCCGTTCCTGGCTCACCCGGTCCTGGCTCAATGACGTCATCGAAAGTTCAAAGGTCAAACGACCACGGCCTCAGGCAAAACAGACACACACTAAATTTGGCCAAGGGTCCCTCTTCTTGGGTGGGGCGTGCGTGTGCCCCTCCCCCTCCCCTTCCAAGGAGGTCATTATTTTGTAGTGGAAGCCAGAGCAGCCGGCCAATAGGAGGCCTCTACTTTATTTTCTCGTATAGTATAAAATGAGAATGCTATTTCATGCTTTAGTATATCGCTTGTCGAGCTCTTGCTTCACTCGATCGGTCTTATGACTCAAGCTCAGCTAGAATTCTTCAAACTCGCCAAAATGACTTCAATTTCTGTAAGTATAATTCTTTACATATTTAGTTTATTGCAATAGATATATTGCTTCGTCTTTTTGTTGTAGGTCTCACCATGTTCATTCTGAATCTGTATTTAATTTCGTTTTATTTTTTTTATAATTGTAGAAACCTCAAGATCTTTTCAAAGAATCCATCGGCAATAACCGCTTCCTATCGGCAACCACCTACAAGGACGAATTGATGATACACATTCGTGAATACGACGAGGGCAATGGAAAGCTCTATCCGACCAAGAAGGGTGTATCATTCAACAAGACGAGATGGGCAATGTTCATGCGACAACTGGAAGATATGGAGCGAAGCGTGGATCTACTCAAAGCATCTCAACCAGTCGACTTTTATCGACATGTTGGAGGACGTTACTACGTTTCAATCTCCAAAGCTTTCCCGTGTGTCAACGTGCGTCGCTACTTCCTACCACCAAATGCCACCAAAGAGCGCCCAACACGAAGTGGTATCGCTCTGAAATTGAGCGAATGGGACTTGCTACTCGTAAAAATTCGTGAACTACAGGATTCTGTGCCAGAACTTAAAGCAGTGAAACCGTGTTACTCGAGAGATGATCATGCGAATCAACTCGGTTATTTGAACTGTCTAGAGTGTAATCCGTTTGCACTTGGACTAGAAGCTAGTGAGTCGAAAGCCTAAGAACTTGACTGCTCTTCGCGAGTGGTTTAATTGCTAAATAGAGAGCTACATAACTAGTTGTTAACTTTAATAAAGTTTATTGAAATGGAACATGACTTCTTTTTCGTGCTAGTTGTAGAATGGTTTGGTGTTAAGTGTAGTGCACTTTCGCCTCCCTCTCTATTAGACTTTTCTTCTTCTTCTTCACCTCACTAACCTTTCTTACTTCTCAAATCATTAGGAGATTGGTTGAAATCGTGAAAGCAAGAGGTCCTTTAGAATCTTAGACCAACTGCCAAAGTATGAGTGTGTGTACATTATATATGAGTAAAAAACCAACACAAGCACCATATATTCTCAATTTTTAAGCACAAACAAATCAGATGATTCAGCAAAAGAAATACAATCGTGTCAGATAAAACATGTTAGAAATGAGAGTCACTGTTCTCCAATACTATACTAAACAAAGTTAATCAAATGAAACTAGTCACATTAGCTGAAATAAGAGTCTCTTTTCAACAGTACAAATTTAAATGAATAAAACTAGCACAACTCAATATCTACATGTCCATAAGCATAAGAATCGGTAGAATTGACCAAGAAACGCTTATCATCATAAGGAGAAAGAGCTGCCTTAGTAATTTCAAGTGTATGCAATTTGTGCTTGGCGCTTCGAATGACACAGAACTTGGCAGATGTTGGCTGCTCTTTGAAAATACAGTCCCTATAATCAGCATGACCAATTCTCTTAGAAACGAAAGATTTCTTTACTCCCTTGGCGGTCTTTTTCTCATGATTATCAGACAGAAGCAGACTGTACATTTTTGAGCGAAGCCCAACAAACTCAGAAACTGCTACACCATTCGTTTCATCCTTAAACTTGCCTATCACCTTTGCGTTATTTCTGCTATAGAGGAAATGGTCAGTGGGAAAGTCTGAAGTGTCGTATTCGTCCTGCTGCTTTTGCATGTCCCTATATACATCGTCAGTGGTTATGTGATAGCAGAGGCTATCTGTGTCAGTGAAAAGCAACCTAGCTCTATCCCCATAGGAAGGTAAGATGTGTTCATAATGGAAAGAGTACATTTTTAACTTTGACAGATCCAAAATGCACATGCCCGCATACAGTGGTTTATTCAGATAGACATTTGATTTAGTTAACTTGACCACAGTTAAATCATCGTTTATAATTTGAAAGGACTGAAATGTCGGTCTTGCAATGAATCTCTTTGCACGCCTAGCATTTGTTACTAGACGAACATCTAAATACTTACGCTTCTGTTCCAAAGTTTTCCCATACACAGAATTATTCATCAATTTGAAAAGATCTTTCTCAAAAGAAGATTTGGCAACTTGGCGTTTCGCCGTATTGAAATCTATGTAAGGCTTTAACCAGCGACTCTGTTGGAATTCTAGAATTTTATGAATTTTCTCAAGTTTCATCCCCATTTTCAGATAGAATTGTAAATTTCGATAGTGAAGGACATACCCTTTCTTTGGCATCAAATTTGGAACTAATTTCTCATTCTTCACATTAACATGACACCCAATCTTTTGAGAAACAGACTTCGCATATGGGGATAGCATATCCTGTGTAATTAAAAGCTTCTCGGGTGCCAACGGATAATCATTGTGCTTATCATGGAGATGTTGAGGATAAGCCAAGTCCACCTCCAACAAATAGCCTGTATTATCATCAGCCAATTTAGAATCCAAATCAAAATCATCAATTTCATCAGAATCAAGAAATCTGAACATGCCCATTGGGAGAGGTTCACTCATTGCAAATCCATACAAATTATTACAATCCAAATAAGAAATAAAACTATTTGGCACATTCGGATCATATGCAGTTCCCATGTATTCATTATTGGCCTTGCCATATCGGCTCGAAATCATACTTACGCCCCCTCTCATACCCTTCTCAATGAACAAGTACATGTCAGGGTCAGTCAGCAATTCCAACGAGGCGCCAGTCATTTTGAGGCAGGCGTCAAAACTCAACCCAGGCGAAGAATAATAGTGCAAGGGGTCCAACTTATAATAGCTCATGGCCATTGCTCTAAATTCCTCAAACACATCCGCCAGTAAAACTACATCAGTCTGCAGATAGAGGTCGTGGTAGTCACGCATTGACTGCATATCAAATTTAGCCCAAACCTTTTCAGCGTGTTCGTAATCACGTGAGCTAATGTTCTCTTCACTTAGGCTGCTGTAGAACTCATCCATTGCTGGGAGACTAGTTTCACTCATTCTTTCCTCACTATCCATAAATTCATAGGGGAACACTCCCTTTCGAAGAAGCAAATTGAATTTGTCTTCATCTGGGTAAAGTCGAGCCATGTGCCGAAATTTAGAAGTTCCCTCCTTTGCCAAATTTTTAGTCAAAACGTCTAGACTACAGTTTAGGAATTGGAGCGAATCTAGAAATCGTAATCCATGAATTTCAAAAGCTAGGTATCTCTCCATATTTGTAGCTATGACAGAAATATCCTGCGAAGCAAAATGACGTGTCATATTATTCAATATGATATGAGAATCATAAGATCGTAAACTGTGAAAGAGAATGGGAATCACAAAGTTCGGCGTCTTGTGTTTTTTAGATTTGGTCGGTTTTTTGAATTTGTACTTCAAATTACAATTTGAGCAGAGGGCTGATATAAAATTGCCAGTGATGTGACAATGGTGCCTAACTTTATTTGAGGATTTCAAATCGTTGTTACAAGAGGGGCATTTCACACAAGAATCAAAACTTGTCTGTTGTAATTTGTTCAATGGCTTCATTTTTTCATTTCTATTCAGAATTTTGGTTATTCTCGTCTGCTCGGTCTTTAAGTGTTTAAAAAAGACATCCATAACATTCTCACCGCTGTATACAAACGGTTTTTGGTCGTTGTATTGATCGAATGAGGAAACGGTCAAGCAGCAAAACCCACTAGGCTTGTGATTATGAGTAATTTTGGTTGATTTCCCCTTCATTTCATCGGTCTTCTGAAGAAAACTTTCAAAATCCGCATAAATAACAAATGGCATTTGCATTTCATGTTGCGTGTTAGTAAATTCTAGAAATTTGTTATCTTCAGACGGATATTTCAAAGTCTGAAGCCCATGCGTGCCACACTCTGGCATATGAGCGTGTTTGCCAGCAGCACTTGCAAAACAGTGTAAACAAAATGGACAGGGGAAGGATTTGTTTCCATGAGAATTACGAGCTGATAGGAGTGCAGACAGGTTTCTTATTACAATATAATGACGCTTTTCCATGTCACTCAGAAGTAACATATTGACTACGTGCTTTCGATTTCTATGTGGGGAGGCGTAGAGAGGTACAAATGACATATCTTCAGAATTTGGATAGATAACATTGACTGCATAGTCGACAGTATTCAATTCAAATTGCGGAATTTGCTGGATGGTCATTGGAAATGTTAATCCTTCTACGTTTAACTCACTCATGTGTTGTATATATGGAGCGACCCGTTCTGCATTTTGTGACTTAAAGTGTGAGACAGCCAGAGCACAATATAAGAAACAATAATCATCAGCATTTTTGATGTTTACAGTGGCTTTCTTATTCAACACCCAGGAAGGAGTTTTTATATGGGAATTACCACCTATTGCGTCGTAGATTGCGCTACATAATTTCAAATTTTCTACTCCTATAATCTTCCACCCTGATCCTTCGTTTGTAAATGTCTCAGTTAGCTCGTCAAATCGGCTTATGGCCTCCTCCATCTGCAACTGGATTTGAGAGGAATTCAGTAGAATTGCCGGCTCGGACTTGAAGTATGCTGTCGTCCGGTTTTCGCCCTCTGTACTTTCACGAAGAAAGTTCACGTTTAATGCCAGATTCCACTTTATTGGACTAAAAATTAAACATATTAAAAGGCTATAAGTATAATGAAGCTCAAGTATTGTTAAATGCAATCAAATTCATGTGAAAAGTATAGTGGACCACTCACATACTTACTTACTTACTTACTTACATGCTTACTTGTCTGCTTGCTTACTTACTTACATACTTACTTACTCGCATGCTTACTTGCTTACTTACATGCTCACATGCTTACTTACTCACTTAGTTGCTTACAAGCCTGCTTACTTTCTTAATATAAAATTCAAGAGCTGAGTATGAGAGTGTGTGTATGTATGAGAATGTCTAATGCAAATGTAACACTTATAGGTAAATGAAGCATACCCCTCATCGCTTAGAACTCGCTCTAGATTGGTTGAAATGTGGTTCCCATGTTGACGAACGAGTGATTCAATGTCGGTGGAGTCATTGTCAATGGGCACGTCCTCTTCCATAAACGTATTGTTCACGGACATTCTGAGGTTCGGGTTCTTCAATTTCTGTGTGCAGTTTATGCAAAACTGCTGGTCGTGTCTGAAAAATTTCGAAGGACGTCTCGAATCACAGTTCGAGCAATGTCGTAGACTGTGACATTTCGAACAGAATCCATCGACGGAGAGGTTGACCTGCTTGGCTGCCCCACAGTTTTTGCACCTGGGACTCGGTTCTATAAAAAATTTAAAAAGCAAAAGGCTTGTAATCCAAGTATACTAGTTTTTCAACAGGAGCTGTGTGAGTGTGTGATAGTTATTTGCTAATGGCACTTACACTCAATAGGGGCGAGACGAATAAAATGTGGTTTAGGATGGAGACTATGTATGAATGCATGAAACAGGAAAGCGAAATTTTAGTAGAGTTGAACACATGTGAAATAATTTCAAAAAAAACAAAACATGAGTAATCTCAAGTAATTACAAATACACAAACACAGACACAGTCGCAGGCGCTAATAAACTCTCTCTCAAGCACTCAAGCGCATACAAACACACAGTCTCATGCACTCTTATGCGCTCTCAACCTCTCAAGCTCCCACAGACACCATGACTCTCACAAATTTGCCAACTCACGCTCAATCTTTCATGTAGGCACAAACTAATAAAGTGAAAAAATTACTCCTTCTGAAAAACCGACGTACTTTGATTACCAATTTGATGAGTAAGAGGTTGAGAGGTTGAGGGCTGAGAGGTGGAAGCTGTTGCAGTGGGCGAGACTTGTACTTCTGTGGGTGCTGCGGCTGCCGTAGGAAGGATGACACTAGCATCCGAGAAGTGGTCGACCATCGCTGAAGGATTGTCATCGTTAGACTGGTATTGACTCTCATCGTCTGAGAGATGAGGTTCCATGTCCAAAGGAGCGTCTTCGTCCGATGAATTTCCATAAGTCTGGATCTGTTCCAGAGCAGAGGACGTGTGTGGTACTACGAAACAGTCGGCGTCCATGTCTGAAAGAAATAAAATTGAGCAAATGAAACTATACGATTTACAAACAAGTGTTGCTCTACCTCCGAAAAAATGTACCCACACACACACGCAGGCGCACACGTGCTCTCTCTGTCACTATGGCTATTCATCTCTCATCAAAGTTTCAAAGTTACAAAGTTTCACATAGTATCTTTCTCTGTCTAGCGCTCACTATAGTTCAGGCTAATGCACATGCACACACACACACACCACACACACACACACACACACACACACACACACACACACAGACACAATCACATATGCTCATGCATAGGCGCAGGCATACATACCCACACACACACACACACACACACACACACACACACACACACACACACACACACACACACACACATATACACATACTCACTAACTCTCTGAAAAATTATCATTACCACAGTTTTCATTTGGATGAAGCGATATAGCGTCCTCTACAAAGAATATGCAGCGGCCATCATCGACTGGTTGAGCTTGTGAAGAAGTCCCGGAAGAATCGAGTTTTTGTCTTTTCACTATATGTTAAAACATTATGTGTGTAAGCGACATACTATAAGGGCCCACGCAAAACAAGTCAAAATAAGCTGATGAAATATGATAAAAGACAGAGTGTCAATAGGTGTAGAAGTTATAAGAATATGCATTTGAGCGTCTCTGCATAGGCTCCTTGTAGTGGCGCTATATAAATATATTGAAAGAATGAATGAATGAATGAATGAATGAATGAACGAATATGGCTAGCTTGAGAATTATAAATGATACACCAAATTCAACCTGGACGGAGCTAGATTTAAGAGCTGAAATGCAAAACAATCGAAATAGCGCCAGAAACACAATGCGGTTCATTTAAAATTGTTTAATGAAAATAAAAGCGATGTCTTTCACTACTTTACTACAGCCTACAAATGCTCACGATAAGTTATGATTATAATATTTTATAAGATATGATTGCTATGTATACCAGCTTGGGTCTCTGTTTGCATGTCAGCAATTCGTTTTGTTTCCATTTCATTCTCCACTCCTAGTACGTAATCGAGTAAATGAGCATCCGACATCGATCCCCATTCTTGGTCTTGTTCTTGCAAGTATTGGATCTCGGCTCTTTGGCAATCTAAGTAGAGTTGAGAATCACTCACGTCCTCGTCACCCCAAACTATGATAAATTAAAAATAAAACTTATGATTAATATGATGTAATTATCATCGATTCCCATCTGAAATCGTCCATTCAACTCAATTAAGCTAGCCACTGAAATATAGTCATAGTTTACTTACGATCAGCGTTCGAGTCTGCCATTGTTGGACGATGAAGTCAGAGTGTGCGTAGTGGAGAAATAGTCCGTTTTATAATGCACTATGACACGCCAGCAGTAACATTGAACATTGACTGAGACCCTCTCTTCGCACCGGGTGCATGTACACGCCTGCGTGCGATTTCGACTTAGTTGAACGCTGACGTGTCGTCCGTGGATTGGTGGCCAGCGAAACTACATACGCTGGCTGGCTGTGCCCAGACAAGGTCCCTTCTGTGTACGTATACGAATTATAAACATTGGAATCCAAATTTCGACTTCGTTCAATGCCACCGAGCTGAGCAGCGAATCGTGTCAATTGCCCTCAGGCAAAACCACATGTGGTGTGTGGAGGTGCACCGACAGCGCCCCTTAGAAAATTTTGTATACATGAGCGAATTATAAACATCGTAGTCCAAATTTCGGCTTCGTTCAATGCCACCGAGCTGACCAGCGAATCGTGTCAATTGCCTTCTTGGAAAACCACATGTGCTGCCCCGAGGCGCTCAGACCGCGCTCTTGGAAAATTTGTGTAAGTGCACAATTTATAAACATTGGTGTCCAAACTTCCTCTTAGTTCAAGTGGGTCCATCGATTCGGGTAAATTACTGTGATGGAAAAACAGATGGGCTGTGTGTGTGCGCGAGTGCACTCAATGCTCTCTGAAATGGACGTCTAATGCGAAGCAGCCAAATTGGGATAAATATAAACATTGTGCACTGTTGAATGGAGATTTGTGGCTTGTGTACAATTGGTTGAGCGCAACCAAAAATAATGGCATACTTGGAAGGGGAGGGGTAGGCACACGCACGCCCCACCCAAGAAGAGGGACCCTTGGCCAAATTTAATGGGTGTCTGTTTTTAGCGGAGGCCGTGGTCGTTTGACCTTTGAACTTTCGATGACGTCATTGAGCCAGGACCGGGTGAGCCAGGAACGGGTGAGCCAGGAACGGGTGAGCCAGGAACCTGACCATGGCAGTGAGCCAATAAAAGCCTATACATAACTACTACCGTGTATAGGCCTAATGTAGGCTCATAGCTCACGTTTAAAAAGGTGAAGGCTAGGCTACATGCAAGATTCGAAGGAAAAGACACTAAGGCAGAGCCAGACAACGCTGGATAAAAATGTATATAAAACATCACTTTGAAACTAAGGGAAACAATGGAGTTGACAAAATTAATGACCGAGGAAAATGGAGATCATTTATTCGTACCCATCGCCGCCAAATGGCTGGCGTCAGAAACTGATGATTGTGGTGGTGATGATGATGATGATGATGATGATGATGATGATGATGATGATGATGATGATGATGCAATGCAGATGCATGGCGATAGGCTCCTGACAATTTCAATATGATGTACAAACATACATGTAATTATCAAACAATAAAATAGCAAAAATTACAGTCAAATCTGAGACACGGTCACTTACAAGGTATTTCACACATTAAATTTGATGATTTCACATGTATTGACTCTCCCTTCCTCCTTACCCTCCATTTGCTTCTCCTCCCTTTCCTCCATTCGCTCTCTTCCTCCCTACACTTGCCCATAATTATCTGAAGGATGACCTACCTGTTTACGTCATTAGATTAAGCCGAACACCTATACTAGCTGATATATGCATGCGGCGTGTTTAGTTGCAAGAAATTGCACTTTATAATTCCTCATGATGATGATGATGATGATGCTGATGATGCTGTTGATGATGATGATGATGATTATGATGATGATGATGATGCTGCTGCTGCTGCTGATGATGATACTAATAATAATAATAATAGTAATAACAATGATGATAATAATAATAATAATAATAATAATAATAATAATAATAATAATAATAATAATAATAATAATAATAATAATAATGATAATAATATTATTCTTATTATATATATATATTCGTTTATTGAGAAAAACAATTTGACAAAAACGCAGAAATGCTAGCATTACTGCATGAGTGATAATAATAATAATAATAATAATAATAATAATAATAATAATAATAATAATAATAATAATAATAATAATTACGATGATAAATGGTACTATGGTAGTAAGAACTTAGAAAAGTGATAATAATAATAATTATCCAGAGATAAGCGTTCAAAGCGGAAAGTAATGAATAATAATACAAATACTAAAAAATAATAATAACAATAAATAATAATAATAATAATAATAATAATAATAATAGCAATAGTAATATTAATAATAACTTAACGAATTATAATAATAACAATAATAACAATAGTAATATTACTAATAATTTACCGAACCAAATTGACCTTATAAATGCTTGCCATTATGATTACTCTTATGCAAAATCGGCTACGAAGTGAATGAACAACGGCAGAGACCTTACCCTCCTAATACGCTCTTCCTCCCTTTCCTCCAATTCCTCTTCCTCCCTTTCCTCCACTTCGCTCTTCCTCCCTTTCCTCCAATTCGCTCTTCCTCCCTTTCCTCCAATTCGCTCTTCCTCCCTTTCCTCCACCTGCTCTTCCTCCCTTTCCTCCATTTCGCTCTTCCTCCCTTTCCTCCAATTCGCCCTCTTTCTCCCTTTCCTCCATTTCGCTCTTCCTCCCTTTCCTCCAATTCGCTCTTCCTCCCTTTCCTCCATTCGCTCTTCCTCCCTTTCCTCCATTTCGCTCTTCCTCCCTTTCCTCGATTTCGCTCTTCCTCCCTTTCCTCCAATTCGCTCTTCCTCCCTTTCCTCCATTTCGCTCTTCCTCCCTTTCCTCGATTTCGCTCTTCTTCCTCCTTTCCTCCAATTCGCTCTTCCTCCCTTTCCTCCAATTCGCTCTTCCTCCCTTTCCTCCAATTCTGCTCTTCCTCCCTTTCCTCCATTTCGCTCTTCCTCCCTTTCCTCCAATTCGCTCTTCCTCCCTTTCCTCCAATTCGCTCTTCCTCCATTTCCTCCACCTCGCTCTTCCTCCCTTTCCTCCATTTCGCCCTTCCTCCCTTTCCTCCATTTCGCTCTTCCTCCCTTTCCTCCAATTCGCTCTTCCTCCCTTTCCTCCACCTCGCTCTTTCTCCCTTTCCTCCATTTCGCTCTTCCTCCCTTTCCTCCATTTCGCGCTTCCTCCCTTTCCTCCATTTCGCTCTTCCTCCCTTTCCTCCATTTCGCTCTTCCTCCCTTTCCTCCAATTCGCTCTTCCTCCCTTTCCTCCATTTCGCTCTTCCTCCCTTTCCTCCAATTCTGCTCTTCCTCCCTTTCCTCCAATTCGCTCTTCCTCCCTTTCCTCCAATTCGCTCTTCCTTCCTTTCCTCCAATTCGGTCTTCCTCTCTTTCCTTCATTTCGCTCTCCTCCTTCCTTTCCTCCATTTCGCTCTCTTCCTCCCTTTCCTTCATTTCACTCTCTTCCTCTCTTTCCTCCATTTCGCTCTCTACCTCCCTTTCCTCCATTTCGCTCTCTTCCTCCCTTTCCTCCATTTCGCTCTTCATCCCTTTCCACCATTTCGCTCTCTTTCTTCCCTTTCCTCCATTACGCTCCTCCTCCCTTTCTTCCATATCGCTCTTCCCTCCCTTTCCTCCATTTCGCTCTTCATTCCTTTCCTCCATTTCGCTCTTCCTCCATTACCTCCATTTCGCTCCTCCTCCCTTTCCTCCATTTCGATCTCTTCCTCCCTACCCTCCATTTCGCTCTCTACCTCCCTTTCCTCCAATTCGCCCTCTTCCTCCCTTTCCTCCAATTCGCCCTCTTTCTCCCTTTCCTCCATTTCGGTCTCTACCTCCCTTTCCTCCAATTCGCCCTCTTCCTCCCTTTCTTCCATTCCGCTCTCTCTCCTCCCTTTCCTCCATTTCGGTCTCTTCCTCCCTTTCCTCCATTTCGTTCTCCTCCTCACTACCCTCCATTTCGCTCTCTTCCTCCCTTTCCTCCATTCCGCTCTCTTCCTTTCTTTCCTCCATTTCGCTCTCTTCCTCCCTTTCCTCCATTTCGCTCTCTTGCTCCCTACCCTCCATTTCGCTCTCCTCCTCACTACCCTCCATTTCGCTCTCTTCCTCCCTACCCTCTATTTCGCTCTCTTCCTTTCTTACCTCCATTTAGCTCTCTTCCTCCTTACACTCCATTCGCTTTCTTCCTCCCTATCCTCCATTTCGCTCTCTTCTTCCCTTTCCTCCATTCGCTCTCCTCCTCCCTGCCCTCCATTTCGCTCTCTTCCTTCCTTTCCTTCATTCGCTCTCTTCCTCCCTACCCTCATTTCGCTCTCTTCCTCGCTACCCTCCATTTCGCTCTTTCCTCCCTTTCCTCCATGTCGCTCTCTTCCTCCCTTTCCTCCATTTCGCTCTCTTCCTCCCTTTCCTTCATTCCGCTCTCTTCCTCCCTTTCCTCCATTTAGCTCTCTTCCTCCTTACACTCCATTCGCTCTCTTCCTCCCTATTCTCCATTTCGCTCTTTTACTCCCGTTCATCGCTTTCGCTCTCTTCCTCCCTACCCTCCATTTCGCTCTCCTATTCCCTACCCTCCATTTCGCTCTCTTCTTCCCTAACCTCCCTAAATAGAGATTTCGCTCTCCTCCTCCCTAGCTTCCATTTCGCGCTCTTCCTCCCTTTCCTCCATTTCGCTATCTTCCTCCCTACCCTCCATTTCGCTCTCTTCCTCACTTCCCTCCATTTCGCTCTCTTCCTCCCTTTTCTCCATTTGGCACTGTTCCTCTCTACCCTCCATTTCGCTCTCATATTCCCTACCCTCAATTTCGCTCTCTTATTCCCTTTCCTCCATTTCGCTCTCTTCCTCCCTACCCTCCATTTCGCTCTCTTCCTCCCTAATGTCCATTTTGCTCTCTTCCTCCCCCTTTCCTCTATTTCGCTCTCTTCCTCTCTTTCCTCTATTTCGCTCTCTTCCTCCCTACCCTTTATTTCGCTCTGTTCTTCCCTTTCCTCGATTTCGCCCTCTTCCTCCATGCTCTCCATTTCGCTCTCTTCCTTCCTTTCCTTCATTCGCTCTCTTCCTCCCTACCCTCCATTTCGCTCTCTTTCTCCTTTTCCTCAATTTCGCTCTCTTCCTCCCTTTCCTCCATTTCGCTCTCCTCCTCCCTTTCCTTCATTCCGCTATCTTCCTCCCTTTCCTCCATTTAGCTCTCTTCCTCCTTACACTCCATTCGCTCTCTTCCTTCCCTATTCTCCATTTCGCTGTTTTACTCCCGTTTCTCCCTTTCGCTCTCTTCCTCCCTACCCTCCATTTCGCTCTCATATTCCCTACCCTCCATTTCGCTCTCTTCTTCCCTAGCCTCCCTAAATAGAGATTTCGCTCTCCTCCTCCCTAGCCTCCATTTCGCGCTCTTCCTCCCTTTCCTCCATTTCGCTATCTTCCTCCATACCCTCCATTTCGCTCTCTTCCTCACTTCCCTCAATTTCGCTCTCTTCTTCCCTTTCCTCCATTTCGCTCTCTTCCTCCCTACCCTCCATTTCGCTCTCTTCCTCCCTAATGTCCATTTTGCTCTCTTCCTCCCTTTCCTCTATTTCGCTCTCTTCCTCCCTTTCCTCTGTTTTGCTCTCTTCCTCCTTACCCTTTATTTCGCTCTGTTCTTCCCTTTCCTCCATTTCGCCCTCTTCCTCCCTTTCCTCCATTTCGCTCCCATCCTCCCTTTCCTCCATTTCGCTCTCTTCCTCCCTTTTCTCCATTTCGCTCTCTTCCTCCCTTTCCTCCATTTCGCTCTCTTCCTCCATATTTTCCAATGCGCTCTCTTCCTCTCTTTCCTCTATTCGCTCTCTTCCTTCCTACCCTCCATTTAGCTCTCTTTATCCCTTTCCTCCAATTGCACTTTTTGAGTCCGACCTCAGATAGCTGCTGCTCGACGATTGTCGCGATAGTTTCGCCAGACTGAGTGGCTTCACGAGTTGGGTAAGCTGTAAATTGTGCTTTTACCACATTCTCAGAACCGGGGTTGTTACCGCCATTAACTTTGATAAGCAGACAGATATCTGTTCTATGGTACTGGTCATGTCTGCGCTCATGTCAAGCAAGGCCCGTGGCGCTTTGGATAACATCTGTCACAGAGACCGAGAGGTACCGAGTTCGAGCCCCCGTTGGGCGGATATGCTTTGTAGGCTGCTATTAGCGCCGTTGTATTGCAGGCTGTCTGTTCTGTTAGTAGTTAAGATTTAAATTGCATAACATGTAAATGTACAGCGCAGTGCGTTTGTCAGGCGCTTCAATAAAGAAAAGATATTATTATTATTATTATTATATAGTGTAGAACTTGCCCACATTCTGCGACAATACTGTCTCGAGTTTACTGACCACACATTCTGAATCAACGAACTTATGTATACTGGGCATTGCGTGGACCATATGAAATTAGCCTACGATGATTGAAACTATACTGTGGGTCTGTGATCGAAATTTCAGAAGTGCCACGAAATTTCCAGAGTCCGCGAACGAAAATGTTTGCGGACCTCACAATAACAAAGTCTGCACAATAGAAATTCAACGAATAATAGTAATATAGGATGTCAATATTAAAGTAATCTAAGCGGTTTGTAGTTTTTGAGAGCAGCTGTTAAAATCTATATACGCAGTTGCGTAATTGCTCAATGCTATAGTAACTCGCCTGATCTTTGGTACATAGCCTAATGATATTATTTACTATTATAAATTATAATATATAATACCATCATATTATATTGAGTATAATATACTGTTATTATGACATTGTACAGATATATTGTATCTGTACACCTAATTAATGGCTTCTCTCGAGTGTTATCTTTCAAATTTCAAAATATAAAAATTGAAAATGTTTTGTTCCTTGAACATTTAATAAAACTATACATCATTACCACATGGCTTCACGATTCGGTAGTTGAATCCTTCTTGCTTGGTTTGTGTACCATTTGTTAACTATTTCTGCTAATTCTATCTGGTCAGCAATATGTTTATACCTCAAGGCTTATGGCGTTCTTGGAAATCGAACGTATTTTCTAGTTTTTATATTGATTTCAATAAATGTCTGGTTTGCCAGTAGGCCTATTGTCTGTAGTGAAACTCAAACACGACTCAAACTACATCTTAGCTACGAGTTACATCTGGTTCCTACCAGCACTGAATTTAAAGAGCAATTTTGTTCAGATGAC
>JACEVL010000165.1:820109-982609 GCA_020284085.1 Aporrectodea caliginosa | reverse complement strand
AGACAGACAGACAGTCAGACAGATATACAGAAAGTCAGTCAGACAGATAGACAGGAAGTCAGACAGACAGACAGACAGACAGTCAGACAGACAGTCAGACAGATATACAGAAAGTCAGTCAGACAGATAGACAGGAAGTCAGACAGACAGATAGACAGACATGATTTTCTAATCATCATGCGATGGGTTGCCTAGCAAACTGGGACCTGTCAAACGATAATTAACGATGACACATTACTGAGGGTTGCCATGCTTATCAGTGCATTTCTGAAGTACATTCCGACACTCGCCCTAACGCTACTCCGCTCTGTCACTTCATCCCTCAAAACAGGTGGTTGACTTGACCTACTTCTCAAGCATCTCTTTTAGAATGCACTCTCTCCAGAACTACGGCAAATGCCAGACTAAGCTACCAGCTCAATAACTGATGCACCTACAATTTCTGCTCACACGTATCACCGAAGAGAGTAGATTATTATTTTCAGAATCATTTACCGATTCTTCCGTTTCTCATCTCATTGGCGCTCCAATTTCCAACACCAATCACGGCAGCCGTCTGTCAGCCTTGATCTTTGGCCCTGTAGGCTATATTGAACTGGTGACACAATGACCATTAAATATTACGCCATGCACGTGCTGATAAGTCTTTGATCTAAGCTTATTATTTCTGTAGCGTTGCTATATTAATGAAGCAACGGCGATCCAAAAGAAGATTAACAATCGGATCAATTCCAAGCCCACAATCGGACGCAGCTTTGCAGAGTTCCGAGGTCCGCATATCGTTCCACAACAATGTCTGCAAGTCTGTAATATCTAGTCTACGATCTATCCAATAAAAAAATGCGCTGCACAAAAGCGCGTTCATCATGCAGGCGGACATATAGATCTGCGTATACGCCTATAGACGCGCTCAGCATGGCGTACGCTCGCTCGCTCCCAGTCGGAACCGTCCTTCCCTGTCCCTTCCTCCTTCCCTGCCCGATCCTCCTCGCTGCCTCGGCGCCAGCCACGTAGAAGGCATCGGTCGTCGTACAGCTTTGACGCTCACGGATTAAAGCATTCGTCAATGCGAGTCGTCAACAAGATCGGGCACGCCGGGTTTTAGTCGGACCGTTCCAATGATCGAATGACGCTCTAGTCAACTGCGAGCGTTTTGCTTAACGGAACAGAACCGCTGCTCGGTTATCTGTATTCAGAAATTTTTTTCTTAACATTTTCCACCATTTAAAACTATTCAGAGCGGTGTTCGGAGCCTTTATTCAGACTGTTTCTGCAACTTTTAAGTCGTTTGCACGCCAATTTTTGCAGAGTCATCCAACGTTATACGGACCTTCTTTTTTCCAGTTCTTGTCAGTTTTTCGACGATTAATCTCCAACAAGATGGCCGCTTACGAACGCAGTAGACGCGCTTTCAACCAGTGAGGAGTCGATTCTGTTTCCAGTTTTGTTCATCTTCTGAGAAAAATGGAAACCTCGAGGCTGGTTTTAGTTTTCGTGGCCGCTTTGACAACCGCCAGTTGCTCTCCGCTAATAAGTGGTAAGATAGGTTTGTTGTCATCATCATCGTCGTCATCATCATCATCGTTAATCGTAATGGAAAATTCGAGAATTTGTAGAACTCATCTTCACAATAATGGCTAAGTAGTTTATTCAAGAGCGCTGCGACAAGTCAGTGGGGGTTGTCTGTCCAACGATGCTTGTGAATAACAACATCCGGTTGCTGGAAACCACAGAGAAGAGACCCCGGAGACAGATTCTGGATTGCGTTTAGGTCAAGAAAACTGGTAAGGTGTCGGATTGTATGGAACAGGGTAAGACTTCTAGAAATGGTGTGACCTGCATGGTCGTAGACAGGAAAAAAAATCCGGAGGGGGTTTAACTTTTCGGGGGGTTCCATTGGGAATGGAGCATTTTTCTACATTTTTAGTGTTTAATAACAGTAATGCATTTATTGGGGGTGGGGGGTTTGAACCCGTAAAACCACCCCTTAAATACGCCCATGGTGACCTGGGTTTGGAATGGAAACCTAGCGACGGGAGCTGTCGCGGAACGATGTATTTGCAGAATTTATGGTCGCCATTGTTATGCTTCTCGGCAATTTGATCACAGAATAACCAAAACAATAGATAATTATCATTGCAAAAGCGACAGACATACCAGTATTATAGCCCATGGCCTTAAGGAAAAAAACGTATGCCCAATTATGTGCATATGAAACTATTAGATAATATTACATAATATAGGCCTAATATATTGGGTTGGCGATAGTCTACGATAGGCTAGATGTTATGTAGGTCTATAAATGTGAAGAACCTAGAAATACGTATAATCTTTCCACATAGCTAGACCGCGATGTATTTAAATACTTGTACACATATATACATATATGTATATAAATATACAACTAAACACATTTAGGTACAAATAGATATATATGACGTAATTTTTTCGACCGCATAGCTGTCTTCTTTTTGTGCTTTGCTTGCGTTTTCGGTTGGGCATTTCTTCTTATGCGATTGTTTGACTGATCGTCCATAGACCGATATAGTCTACAGTTTCCGCAGCTCAATCTATCATTTTCAGCGCATCTTCTTTCCTCCTCCTCCTCCTCTTCCTCCTTTTCCTCCTCCTCCTCCTTTTCCTCCTTCTCCTTTTCCTCCTCCTCTCCTCCTCTTCTCCTACACCTCTTTCTCCTCCTCCTACTTTTCCTCCTCCTCTTCCTTCTCATCCCCCTCCTCTCCTATTTCTTTTCCGCCTCCTTCTCTTTCCTTTTCCTCCTGGTCCTTCTCCTCCTCCTCCTCCTCTCCTCATCGTCAGTCCGTGTCATATATATTCTCTTGCAAACGCATCTTTTTCCGGTCCACATTGTCCGATTATCTGATACACAAACTGCATCAGTCTGGCTGTCTCTCAGCTGTCTGTGTCTTTGCCTCTGTCTTTGTCTGCCTACATATCTGTCTATCAGAGCGTTTGTCGTCGTCGCGAAAGCACTGATCCATCTAATTGGGAAGAGGGATCATGTGGCACGTTTTCTGAGTGGTTCTTAAAAGGGGCTACATAATTGGCGAAATGTGGCATGCAAACCCACCCATGCAGTTACCAGAACTGCCGTCTCCACCACCACCATCATTGACATCACCAATGCCACCACCACCACCAAGACCACCACCAACACTACTGCCACTATCACCACTACCAACGCCGACACCTTCACCAACATCTCCAAAGGAGATAAGGGGCTCTGTAGCTATTGACATACCCTTCCGTGCGCCTTCCCGCCCCTTCTTTACACAACCTACATACCCACGCACAGAATACATACGTGCGCACGTACAAAGATACTTGTCAGGATTTGTGCTCTGTATGCACTCAACCAAATGTGCAAAGTCCACCAGCCATGTGGGCGTATACAGTATAGAGAGCATATTTATATAGCGCCCTCAAAGCCTTGTCGCGGGAAGCAACGAGGATGAGATTTGCTGCCACGTCAGGCGGCTCAAAGGATTTCCAATAAGGCTTCCACTTTAAACCATTCTCTAACGACATCAGACACTGATGTGGCGCCTTACACATATTGTCTGCTTATAAGATTAGATGATTTTTTATTACCCAAGACACGACAAGAGTCAGGGTTGTAACTGAAGGGAAGTTTATGGGTTCGAACCCTGTCTGATTCAGAGATTGAAAGAGAAATGTAAATCTGGTTCAAACACGATGAAACATTGTTGAATTTACGTCTGATAACTATATAAATTGAGAAACATTAAAAACGCAAAACGGGAAAGTAGCAAAAAGCAGTTGAGAAACTATGAGAAATTTCTCCCGAATTGGCGCTATTTGAATCCGTGACTACAATTATAAAATAAAAGTTTATCACAACAAACAGAGACTTAAAGAATCTTCAAAGAACAAGGAAAATAAAAAGTCTGCAAATAGATAGAATTTAGAAAATCCTCTCTGAATGTTTTTAGTAGGATCCATTTGTTTGTCCTAACTTAAAATTCAGTTGTTTAAAAAAAAATTAAATCCCAAACCCTAACATTGCGCTTCACTTGCGCAATTCGAATCCAGTTATGCACAGTAGCGTAGCCAGTAAGCAATTTAAGGGAGGGAGGGTTTCTATTGGACATAGTTGCAAAAGTTAAGTTTTTTGTATTGCGCCAATAAAAGCATATAAAAAATTTCAGCAATTTATTTTGGAGGCGGGGGGGGGTGGTAACAAGTAAAACCCCTAAATACGCCCATGATAATGCATATTGGACTTGCGGAAGTATTCGCATCACAGTTGTCGGTTCCAGAATTACTTACTGTTCGACAGCGCGACAACAACAACAGCAACAGCATCATCATCATCAACAACAGCAACAACAGCATCATCAACAACAACATCAACAACAACAGCAACAACAACAGTGGCAGTAGCAGCAGCAACAACAACGACAATTATTATAATAATAGTAAGACGATTTATACCGTATAGCCCCGAAGTTCAGCCGAGGTCGAAGAAAATGGCTTTGTTCATGGGTTCAAAATTCATATGATAGTTTCAAAAGATGGGTCTTGAGCTGTGATTTTAATGTCTCCAGTGATGGTGCATTTTTCACATGGTGGGGGAAGACTGGATCCACCGACCGAGAAGGAAAGTCGCAAAACCTCATGCAACGAGAATCGTATATTTGTGACTTTACACAGGGCCTAACAGGGCCCCGGATTCGAACCTAGGTGAACAGCCGCAGACACGTAGGCTACGTGCCACCTTCCCTACAAACCCTGTGTAGCCTACAATTAATGAGTATACAGACGCATTGGCCACATTATTTTCCTGCGATTCAGGTCTACGCGGAATGCTCGAACAATGACATTGATTTAGCACTGTCGTCATGACAACCGCATCTGCGACTGATCTAGGTGTACGTGTCTATCTGTCCCAGTGTCTGTGTCGTTGTCCTGCTCTGTAGGTATGCGTCTCTGTCGGCTTCTCGTAATATTACGGCGCCCGCCTCTCTATGTATGGAGCGTGACGTATGAATACATACGTCGTACTTCGTTGTCGTCGTCCGCGGTTCAATATAGTTCCGCTCTTCCGTTCCAGACACAATACTTGTACACGCGCATATATACAAACACACAGATGATCATTAATGTATTGTATGTATGTATATAAGTAAAAAAAGTAAGTATATTCTTTATTAACCAATTGCTAATCGCACTTTGGTGTACAGACATCTTATAAATGCAGTTTAAAAAAAGTATAAAGTATCCTGACAATAAACGTTTTTCGCATTAAGTAAATTAGTGTCAATATCCCTTAATAAATCAACAGCACCTTGGTGCACAATCATTATAGTCCCGTATATAAATAAGAAGTCAACCAATGTTGATCAGACCTTATATATCATCCTAGTGATGAAATTTTTACGCATCAAATTATCTGCGGGAGGAATGATACGGTCATGAGCCCGGGGGCGGAGGGAATACTTAGAAGTTTTAATTGGGGGAAGCAAGTCATGTAAAACATGCCCATTATCCACCAGGATCGATGAAAAAAGGCGGGAATCAGCCTTTGTGCATAGTTGCTCAAAAGACAGGGAATCTCTAGGAAGATACTGATAGCGGATCAAGCGACGCATCAAGACTTCAAACCTGTCTTTGTCACGTTGTCCCACGAAACCCCACCAGGCGGGTGAGGCATACAGCATTCTTGCCAAGGTAGTTGCTCGCACAACGTCATAAAGATGTAGACCACGCAGGCCATGGGCGACCAAAGTTCTCAAAGCGTAAAAGGATTGACGGGCCTGACAGCAAAGTCGTTGAACATGATTATTAAATCTTAAGTCATCAGAAATGGTTACTCCCAAAATCACCATACTGGTAACCCTAGCTAGACCTGTGGTGGGTCCAGGGGCAGTAAGGTAACCAAGGCCCACCCTCGGACGGTGAATTATCATTTCACTGGTTTTCTTTTGGTTCAGCTTCAGGTTACAGTCAACAGCCCATCGGGAGATATGGTCCAATTCTAAAGTCACAGAAGCACTTTTTGAGGAAGGGATCAAAAGGTAGCAGTCATCTGCATATTTGAGGAGCCTGTTTGCAGGGTTGGCTGCGTTAAGACTGGTTATTGCAGTGATGAAGTTCATAGGTCCAAAGCCCGATCCCTGGACCATACTGGCATTTATTTCAATGTAAGTTGATATTTCACCTAAGAATTTCGTACAATGCTGGCGACCATTAAGGAAAGCAATGATCCAGTTATAGACATTGTCTGGAATTGGCAATTTCGCTAGTATGCTAGCCAGGTGTGTATGCCTGACAGTGTCAAAAGCTTTGGAAAAATCTAATGCTATCAAATGGACGTAATCGTTGGAATTAAGCATCTCTAATGTATTATGGATAATCGAGATAAGGGCAGCCGTGGTGGATCCAGTTGGTCGGAAGGCGTACTGATCAGAATATATGCGGTTTTGCAGGGGGTCAGTCAGGAATGGGTAAAAGAACCTGTGCACAATCTGCTTTTCAAGTATCCGGCATAGAATAGGTGTGATGGATATTGGCCGGAAATCTGCTTCAGAGGAGGATTTAGGAACTTTGGGGACAGGAGTAATCATGCTTTTTTTCCACTGCGGTGGGACATAAGCGAACTGAATGGACTGATTGAGGAGATAGGTAATCGGCGCTGTTAATCCTATGGCTGCTCCTTTCAGAAACCACGAAACAATCCCGTCAGGGCCTGCTGCCGTATGTCCTATGGTATCCAACACCTTGAATATTGTATATTCCTCAAAGGTCGGTTCAGTTGTGTCAATAGTTGTTAGTTTGTATGGTGGAGAAGAATAATCCTGATCTTTGGAAATGTTTCCGTAGTGTTGGTTGAGAGAGTCGGCGGTAATGCTACTATGTGAAGAAATTTCTTCCCGGTTATCACCTCGCAGTTTGTTCACACAACTCCATAACTCACGAGAGCCCCGCTTGATTTTGTCGAACATTAAAGTGTTTCTACGCGTAATGAGGTTATTTATCCTCTCCGATAGGGCAGAAGCAGCCTCTGAGCGCCCCTGTTTATGGCCATTTATATAGCGCCTTACAAAAACCTCGTATTATATTACACCCACACGTATTGGTTATTATCATGCATATAAGCCCTCTTAGCGCGTGTTGTTTTCCTATATTGCACTTGTATAAATGTATGTGATAATAATAATAATAATAATAATATTAATAATAATAATAATAATAATAATAATAATGGTGGTGGTGGTGGTGGTGGTGGTGGTGGTGATGATGATGATGATGATGATGATGATGATGATGATGATGATGATGATGATGATGATGATGATGATGATGATGATGATGATGATGATGATGATGATGATGATGATGATGATTATATTGATAATAATGACAGCATGATTTATATGGCGCCGAAACTCAACCGTGGCCGAAGAAAAGGTGCTGTCCATGAGTTCAACAAATCAATGACCGTCAAAATTATGATATTTTAAAAAGACAGGTCTTAGCTATGATATGAAATTATGAATGTCTCCAGAGATGGCGCATTCTGTACATTGTCTGGAAGACTGTTCCACGCAGTGGTTCCAGCGGCAGAGGAGGAACAGTCGCCAAACATCTGCATATAAGCATATGTGTGTTTATAGATACACGTTTATCATTGTATATAATGATAATCTCAAAGGCACTGCTCAATACCTGATATGATGCCAACGTTCAGAGATTAAAGTGATGAAGTAGGTGACAATGATGATGATGATGGTTGTCGTGATGACGATAACGAATATTATGATTATTATCTGTAGTTTTATCATGAAATGATAAAGGTTGTGACTTTGATTATGATGTTCGTGATGTCGATGATCTAATACATCCTGGCATTTGTTATTGTTTTAATTAGCCATTTCTATTGAGACATTTCAAGAGAAAACTAACCAGAGACACTCTCTGCGCTGGCCCATACAAAATGTTATTAAGAACAGACATTTATCATTCTACGCAATGCAATGCTACGGAAACTAAGTCACAAGCGCCGCTCTTACTCCGAATGCAGACGGAGCACATGGCTCTTAGATCCCAAACTCTACAGCCGCAATAAGGAAGTTCATCCTTTCTGCTAAGGAAGCCCATCCATCCTCGTAAGGAAACCCATCTATCCTCATAAGGAAGTCCATTCTTCCTCATGAGGAAACCCATCCATTATCAGAAGGAAGTCCATCCTAACTCATAAGGAAGCCTATCCTAACTCTTAAGGAAGCCCATCCATCCTTAAAAGGAAGCCCATCCATCTTCATAAGGAAATCCATCCATCCTCCTAAGGAAATCCATCCATCCTCATAAGGAAGCCAATCCATCCTCATAAGGAAGCTCATCCATCTTCATAAGGAAATCCATCCATCCTCATACGGAAACCATCCTCATAAGGAATTCCATCCATCTTCATAAGGAAACATCCATCCTCATAAGGAAGCCTATCCATCCTCATAAGGAAGCCCATCCATCCTCATAAGGAAACCCGTCCTTCCTTCCTCGTAGGAATAAGGAAAGCCATCCATCCTCTTAAGGGATCCATCTTTCCTCATAAAGAAGCCCATCCATTAACCAGAGGCGGAAATCTATACATAACTTTGGGCGGGACAGATTCTACGAGGGCCGGATTTTTTTTGGGGGGGGACAGAAGGGCTTAAGTCAAAACTTTGGGGGACAGTCCCCCCCGCCACCCCCACCCCATGATTTACGCCACTGCCATTAACACGAGGCAACCCATTCTCCTGATAAGGAAGCCGAGCTTTCCTCATGTAGTCATCTAGAAATCCTGGACGACATGGGAACAAAATATCGTAAAAAACCTAAAGAGATCCGCAGCAGACGCGAAGTGTAAATCGATGCCCAAAACCCGGCAACGGTCAACGCCCCAATGTTAGAAGAAATTACTCCACAAATTCTGCATTTAGAGAAAATAAATCGTCGAAATTACCCAGAAGCCGAATGAAAACTGACCACGTGGTCGGTGTTAGACGCATTAGTCATATGGCAATTATACTATATAGCGCATTATTTCTGTTGATGCATGACGCACATGTTGTACCAAAGTACCAAAGGACCACCTGGACCTCTTGCTCTCTGATATCTAAATAAACCACTTGTGATGATTCATTGGAGTGGCAGGGTCACAGTTCTCTCTCGATCGCCATTCTTCCGTGCGTTTAATTCGCTAATTCGCTCAATCTGTTCATCATCCCTCCTTCCATCTGTCGATCCAATCTGTTCATCTGTCTCTCTGTCTCTCTCTGTCTCTCTCTGTCTCTGTCTCTCTGTCTCTGTCTCTGTCTCTCTCTGTGTCTCTGTCTCTCTGTCTCTCTGTCTGTCTCTGTCTCTCTGTCTGTCTCTGTCTCTGTCTCTCTGTCTGTCTCTGTCTGTCTGTCTGTCTCTCTCTGTGCCTGTCTGTCTGTCTCTGTCCTCTCTCTGTGTGTCAGTCTGTCTGTCTCTGTTTGCCTCTCTATGCATGCATGCATGCATATATATATATATATACACAAATACTAATATACTTATTTAAGACTGTTGTAGGCCTACGTATTGTGCCAGTCAATTTGTCAATGTTTTATTTCCTACCTGTCTGTTTGTGCTTTCTGCCTCCCTATCCGTCTTCCTGTCGACCGCCCCTTTGTCTTCCTGACTGTCCGTATGTCATATTTCATCCATCTATTTGCTTGTCCGTCTGTCTGACAGCCCATGTTTCTTCCTTCCGTACTTATGTCTGTCCGTTTGCCTGCTCGTTCGGTTGCCCACGTGCACAGTCCGTCTAACTGTCCGTCCATCTGTTTGTCCGGATGTCTGTCTGTCCCTTTCATTGGCGACGGGGGCGGGTGGGGCAACGGTGCCTGTCAGTGCAAAGCCACGCTTGGCCATGTAGGTCATCATCGTCGTCATTGTGAGTGTTTCCTGCCTCCGTCGCCGGATGTCTGAGCCTCTGACTCATCATCACTGCACGTTCCTCCTCCTCCCACCGCTGCCCCTGGCAACACGTTCCCTCCCCCTATTCTTCCATCGCCCACCTATCCGTCAGGCTACGTCTAGACCCTACTGCATCGCAAATTAATGAAAATGTCTCGCCTTTCAACGGCCGCCAACGCCGGGCGCTCGCACGCGCATGCACACGCACGCTGTGACCTAAGGGAATGAGCACGTATACGAAAGAACACACATAAGTGCACTAAGAATAGCACTTGTACAAACGATAACAGCAGCACTAGCAATTTAATGTCGGGAACATCGTTAGTACTTACTCTAAAATCATCACTAACACTATAATTATCAGCAGTAACACTGTGATCAGCTCTGAAACAAAAATATTGACAGTACTAACACTAACAATAGCGCTATTATCAGCATTAACACTGTTGGCATCACTAACACTAACACCACCGGCAGAACTAGCACTAGCGCGAACGCTATTACTATTATAGCACCAACATAAACACCAACATTAGCATTGGCACTGACACAAAATTCGATCCTAACAATGGGACACAAGGATTCTTGGTGGTGCTCTCACATGTAAACACGAGCATGGGTGTCGTGGTGTAAAATAGTCATGTTTTAGCTCCTTTTGTGAGAAATTTGTAAGACCCTACATAAATACCCATATACATATAAAAATAAAATAATACATACCCCAGGTACACAAGAGTAGATGGGAAGTACTCGGTACAGAGGAGTGAGACAAAGATGCCCGTTGTCACCGCTATCAGTTGATAGCTTGTCAGAGAAGCAGTAGAGGATCTGGAGGAAGGGATATAGGTTGGAGGAAGATTGATCAAGGCATTGAGGTTTGCAGATGACCAGGCACTGATGGCGGGAAGCCAGAAAGGTCTACAGGCAATGATGGATAGACTGAACACAATGTCAACCGAATACGGAATGAAAGTAAACATCAGAAAGACAAAGGTATTGAAAATAAGTAAAGGAGAGGAAATCAGAATACACCTTGGAGGAAAAGAAGTGGAACAGGTGAAAGAATTCTGCTATACCTAGGGAGTATGATCACGACAGATGCCAAATGTCACAGGGAAATTAAAACAGGGATAGCACTAGGAAAAGAGGCGTTATCAAAAAGGAGAGAACTACTGAGAGGAAAACTAAACAGACATCTGAAGAAAAGGATGACAAAGACACTGATATGGAGTGTGGTGCTATACGGCGAAAAGAGGACATAAGGAGACTGGAGGCTTTCGAGATGTGGACATGGAGAAGAATGGAGAAAATCAGCTGGACGGAACATAAAACAAATGAAAAAGTGATGAGAAGGATTGGAGAAGAAAGAGCCCTGATACGAACAATAAGAGAGAAACAAAGGAAATGGATCTGACACACGCTGAGAGGAGACTCGCTGCTAAGAACGGTCATCGAAGGAAAAGTGGATGGAAGCGGACAAGAGGAAGACCAAGACAGATGATGCTGGATTGAATGATGACAGATGGCTACGGAAAGTTCAAAGAAGAGGCCCAACAGCGAGAGGAATGGCGACGTCGGACATTTGAACATGCCTATAAGAGGCAGAGAACCAGAAGATGTAGTACATACATAATAACCTCTGCATTAACACACATTGATTTTATCAACACTAACGCTAACATTATAGAGCCACCGTATTAGCGCGTCAGATGAGCAATGTATAATATGCAGGTTTCATCTGAATAACTTGTGCGACGGTACAAGGGCGGATTTAGAGAAGCAATGCCACCATGTTTCATTTGAATTTAGGTGCCGTGTAATTGATTGATACCTCAAAGTCTCAAACCAGGTTCGACCACGGCTGTCCACGGAAAGTGCAACTGCTAAAGGGAATAATTTGAAAAGCTGGGAAAATGAAAAGTCAAGAAATGAGGCCAAAAAGAGCGCGAAGTTATACAAATAGCGAACAGAGCAGATTACCACAAAAATTTTATCAGAAATTTGAGGGGCATGTAACATTGAAATTGACTCCAGAAGTGGGGCGAATACTAAATTTTTCCACCCTATAACGGTAAACTTTTAACGGTAAAATTTCCGATCTTTTCTCAACTCCTTGAACCGCCAGTGCAGGCGGTTATCCTAGGTTCACCAGAGCGCGACCATAATGGCTCGAGTTCGGGTGCAGCGAAGCATCTGTAGTCTCAGAATCTAGAAGCCAACCGTTTCATCTGATGAACCGTGAATTGTGTAAACAATTTGCTTTTGTTCTTTTGTTGGCAGACAAAGGCAGTCAAAGCTCTGCCCTCGACGATCGATCCCGATCACCATCTGTCGTCTGCAGTTTGGCCTCCGTCTATAGGCTATGCCACACATGTTACCCTCTGCAGGCTGTCCTCTGCAAGCAGATCTCTCAAGTTCTTTCGTAGCTAATCTTTCGCAGGCTGTCCTCTTTAATTGTCCTTAAAGCTAGTCTGTCCTCTGTTTATGCCGTCGTCTGCTGGCTGTCCTTTGCAAACTGTCCTTGAAGGTTGGCCTCCACAGGCTGTCATCTGCAGTTTGTCCTCTGCAGGCTGTCGTGGGAATAAGCAAGCTTCGATGTCCTCCCAAGCCGTCCTCTGCAAGCTGTCCTTTGCAAGCTGTCCTTTGCAAGGTGTGGTCTCTAGTATATGCTCTATTGACTGTACTTTGCAGACTGTCTTCAAGCTCTCTGCATGCCTGTCTATATGCCTGGCTGTCCGTCTGTCCGTCTGTCTGTCTGTCGTTTGGTTTCTTTGGTGAGGAAATCTTACGTTCATTTATAATGTGTGGCAAATATTGTTTACAGTTCGCTTACTTCTGAGCTTAGAAAGGCTGCTGATCATCTGTCAATCTATATCTTCCTGTCTGTCTGTCCATCTGTCTGTCTGTCCATCTGTCTGTCTGTATCCGTATGCGTAATTTTATGGTTCTATTATATCCGTCCTCTCGTCTAATCTCGTATTCTACGCAAAGGTTTCATTGGTTTCTATACGGATGTCTCTTCTCGCGTTCTGTCTGTCTGTCTGTCATACCGTTTGCATATTGCTGTGAGCTCTCTTTCATCTGCAGTGGTTCTTTACTATGCACGGAAGATCCTAATCCAGTGGAAGGATTCAATCCAATGCCTAAAGAGAAGAATAAACAGCGGCGTCCTCCGTTCAAGACGGAAGCCCTGCACTTGCAGTGAATGCAGTGTCTCGATTTCTGATCTATGATTAATGTCCGCTTATATGGTCCTTCGTCATGATGTGGCTAACGGTCTGACTGATGCGTCCGTATGTCTCATAATATTAGTGCGCTGAGCAATGAATTGTTTTATAGAGGCAGCTTAATAGTCTCGTATAACTATTTTCTGGAAGCCGCTAGACACTTGTAGCGAGTAAGCTCTTATAAATGTCTGGTAACAAAGGAGTTGTCTGCACTTTTAAGACTAATGTTTACTCAAGGGGTATAAAGTAATGCACCTAGAATGATCTTAGACATATTTAATTTATTTATCTGGTGTCTACAGCGAAGCATGGGTTTCACGACCATAAATGTCTCTGCTTTTCAGTTTTATCTCCTTTAGTGCTTTTATGACCATCTTACTGTCGTACTGTTTTTCGCTCTAAACTGAAAACTTAATCATGCATGGTCTACTTATGGCTCTTAGTGGTTCCCGGCTTCAATGTGCACTTATAAGGAGGCCATTATCAAATAACAGTTGAATTGTACTGTTATGTATGGTATCTTACGTAGAAATTTTATTGGACAACACTAGCTGAAATTTGAGCTATAGTTTTGGGGTTGTTTTGGGGTAGCTCCATGGCGTACCCTTCCCAAAAATTCAAATAGGTGTATGGCCAGATTTTCCTCTGCATAATGCCGTGTGCAGACTGCAGAGTATCTTATATATAGCCATGTGCTAACCGCGGCTTCTGCGGGTCGTGCCACAAGAACAGGCGTTCCGGGAGTTGTCGTCCTATACGCGCTCATTATACTGTCTTGGACAGCCCAGTCTCTCGATAATCCATGCATAATCATGGAGATGCAATTCGCCATATGTTACCATCTGCGTCTTTCCATGTGTCGAGTATCTGCCTGTCTGTCTCGATTTCTGGCGATCTGTCTGCGTGTCTGTCTCTCTGTCGATTGGTCTTTTGTCGTTCATGTCTGTGCGTTTCAATACTGTTTTTATTGTGTCCTTTGCATCCCTGTTACTTGTAAGGTGGTATATCTCGTATCCAAAGAAGATAGATACATGTATGTTAAGTGCTGATGTGCTGCACTGTGTTTATATTCACTCATTCATTGATTCATTACGAGGATTCATTCATTCATTCATTCATTCATTCTGAGAATTTATATAGCGCCTCTTCAAGATATCCATTTGTCCTCCCAAATAAAGACGATAAAAACTTCATTCCACGCATGATGTTTAAAAACATTTATTAGAGTCCCATATCTAGACAATAAAGCCAAGCTTATCTACCTGACCCAGCATGACTCTTTAAGCCTTAACACGTTTCACTGTAGCCAACAGTAACTATCGATGAATGAACTCTTGTAACTAGCTGCGTTATGACAGCTAGAGTAGATCAATAAACGAAAATACAATACAATATCTACTCTGCGCTAGCCTATTATGATGTTAAATGTCATTACGAAGGGAAATATTACACCAGTTAGCAGAACAATGCACAGCAAGCTAGAAGAGTCACCAGTGGCAGGCCCACGCACATACAAGGAACCGACCAGTCACTCCCTGGTAGAAGATGACGCACGTCCGGCTATTCGTCGAAGTACCAAAGAGTACGCAGAAAAAGTATTCGTCATGTGTCGGTAGGTAGATTGAAGCGCCTTTAGTGACTGAAGGTCGAGGTCACTCGAATGGCCCACGTAGATTACAGAATCAAAAACTTGATTATTAATATTTAAGAGAGCATTTTCAGGTTCCGACGAAAGTTTGTATAGGCCTACGACCAGAAACAATGGTATACTAAATTAGAGCTATTGTTTCTTGTAGTATATACAAACTTTCGCTAGTAGGCCGACTACTAATGCGTAAACAAACAGAAAATGTAACAAGGTCAATCATTACATCGGCAACACAATCCACATAACGACGAAATAATATCTCATTAGCCTTAGTGCTTGGCGCATATACGTCCAACGATAGACAAATGGATGTATGCAACTACCCACTGGAATTTTACTGACGCCTATAACCCGAAAAATTTGAACGTTTTGGACAATTTTTGCGGACGTATAAACGGCCATTTGGGCATTAACGGAAACACTGGTCATGTTATGTAATGCATGTTATGCAATGTTATGTAGTGCTATGCGGTGTTATGCTATACCGTGTTGTTTTGTATAATGTTATTTTATCCCGTGCTGTTTTGTGCGTGCTTATATACTGGGCTAGTTGCTCCTAATGAACTCTGGCATCATTTAGACCAGCCATGCAGTAGTGTCCTCTAGGGGTATATTTCGAAAGCGGAATCGAAATGCTAACTTACATTGCACTTAATTGCATTGCATTACATTAACTGCTGTCAGCCGTCGTCCCTCATTACATTGCATTAGCGTCGTCGTTCCTCAATTTCTACCCTATAATCCATCCAATCCTACTACCATTAATCCATCCAATCTTCCGCCTTCGAAGCTTTCTCGTCCTCAACGAAAGCCGCCTTAGCAACTGCTCTGCCTCCTCTGATCTCTCTGGGAACCGGACTTGGACTGGTCATCCATCTCTGAGCGGCCCCTCTGGTACGACGCAGCGCTCGTGAATAAGCTGGTGCCCTGCTCTTAGCTTTAGAGTAGCGCTTTAGAAATCTGTAGTTTACGATTACGATTGTAATTTGCGGTCTTGAAACTCAGAACACAGCATGGTATTTTCTGGACATTTATAAAGCGCCTCTAGCAACAGTGCCCATTATTAATTTTTATTATTATTAAGGAGTTTTATATAGCGCCCTTCAAGGTAATCTACTCAGAAGCTCTCCCAGTCCTACCACGACTAAATAAGACAGTCTTAACGTCAGTAAAGAACGTGTAGTGATGTGAAATTGGACGTTAAACCGTTGGTTGGGCTCCGCGTACGAGCGTGACCTGCCCATGGCAACATTTAGTTATCCGAGCACTGTTTGATTAATTATCGATATACCTACTGTTTGTTGTTTATGAAGTTTTAGTATCGCGTGGACTAAAGTAGATAGCGCCTCTGGATATCTTCTTAAAGCGGCGCTAAACGAATTTCTAATTACAGTTACAATTCTTAACATAGAGTTGCATAGAGAAACTGCATGTAGAAATGTCGATGTACGTACGTGGAAGTTACTGTAGCGCCTTTTTGCACCTCGCAAAAACTCTGCCTACCCCAACCTAACTGACGTTTCAGTCACCAAGAACAAAAAATTAATCAATAAGCGAAGATTGCTGAGATAACTACAAGCGCCATCACTTGCGAGCTCCCGCAGACACGTAGAACACAATCGACGGATCCCATCAGAGCTGATATAGTAGACACGGTGTTCGTAGTTGTTGGTCTCTATAGTAGGACTAAACTAGGCTTCAAGGCAGAGCAGTAACGACGGAAGAAGATAGCCTATTATATAATTAGTCGAAATACCGGTAAATCGCAATGAATATTAATTACGAAATTAATCAAAAATGTCTGGCCTTTGACAATGCACTTGAACGGGCTCGTTCTTGCATTAGAGCTGATCATATCGCGAAAATGAGCAGAAAACACACCCGATTTTACGATCGCGTCCTTGCTAATTCCGGTTGGGCCAGAGTGCGGCAGAAGGAGATCGACAACATCGCATGTAAATCACTTAGCATAACGGAAGATAACTGCACGTATAACAAATGACATGCATTGGTTGTAGAGTGAGACCGGTGGCGATGTTCGAAAGCCTTAGGATGGCCATTGACATTGGGTCGGCGTTAAGCATGGTCTCAGCGTTAAGTAAGTAAGTAAGTAAGTAAAGTAAGTAAGTAAGTAAGTAAGTAAGTAAGTAAGTAAGTAAGTAAGTAAGTAAGTAAGTAAGTAAGTAAGTAAGTAAGCAAGCAAGCAAGCAAGCAAGCAAGCAAGCAAGTAAGTAAGTAAGTAAGTATGTTGTTTATTAAACCAATTGCATATCCGCACTCTGGTGTAATACGTCTTAACAAAAATCAACTGTCAATATGAGTAGGCCTACAACATTCTAACAAAACAAACGTCTTGCGCTGTAAATTATCTGCAAGAGGTACACAGTGGTTAACGTTTGTGTTAGTCTGTCTACGTTATATGTTATTTGTTATGCATGTTGTCATTCTCTGTTATATTCCGGTCAGTTATGAAAACTTATGACAGTTGCTCTGATCGTATGTTTTGCGTCGTTTTGCGATATCCAACTAACAGAATTTTAACCAGAAGGTTAAAATTCTGTTAGCTATAGCTAGGAACCTCTTCATTGGAAGTAAGGAAGTTCTTGCTCAGATTAGGTAGACAGCAAGACTTCTCTTTCAATTAGGCCTAGCGTAGATTAGATTAGATCAGATTAGGCCATACAATACTAGATTATAATTATTATTATTAAATAATAATAATTATAATCTTGTATGGCCTAATCTGATCTAATTTTATGCCCCGACGTATACAGGATCCCTCAGGGACTTAGATATATTACTAGCTGAATGGGTAATTTGTCTGGAGATGACCCTACTCGTCGTGGTCCTGGTTGGCGAAAGTGCCTCGGAACGCGATTATTATTATTATTATTATTATTATTATTATTATTATTATTATTATTATTATTATTATTATTATTATTATTTTTCAGCTTAGGTTTACCATTTACAATTATTTTTATCAACGCAGGAGTCGATTATAATATGGCCCGTTTAAAAGTCTCAAAAACGGCTCAAAAGTATTATAACCAAGATCTTCTGGTTATTCTCGGTTCTGGTTTCTCTGATTCCGGATTTCGACCAGGAGTCGCTAAGTGGTACGCGAAGAAATAAGAAAAATTCAATTCTCTATGAGTTTATGCCCATCTTGTTTCATTAGCTATTCTACGTCCGCGATTAGCTTCTTTTCTGGGAGGGGGCGCCAGATAGCGCATTGGATAACACACTGGCGTAGAGAGCGAGAGGTACCGAGTTCGAGTCCCGTATGGCGGACATGCTTTGTAGGCTGTTATTAGCGCCGTGTATTGCAGGCTGTCTGTTCTGTTAGTAGTTAAGATTTAAATTGCATAACATGTAAGTGTACAGCGCAGTGCGTTTGTCAGGCGCTTAATAAAGAAAAGATTATTATTATTATGATTATTATTTTTCTTGAAATTTTTAGTGTTTATGCCCATCTTTCTGCCTATACGACTCTAATACCCAGTGTTATTTTAGTTCCTGAGAATAGAATAGGAATAATAATTATTTTAAATTAGCTCCACGGAACGAAAACTGGAATAAAAATTATGTCTGGAACGAGAATAGAATAGGAATAAAAATTTCAATATTTTTCTCGGACGAGAACGGAAGAAAATAAAAATTATTTCTTTATTTTTAATAGCTATGTGGACTGGTAACTTTTTAATGTGTCTGCCTAGAAACTGTTTTATTAGCAGTCGCGTTCACATTGTCCATACTATACTAATCTCATAAATAGGTCAAGATACTGTTTTGTGTGACAGTCTGATAGACATTAATCGTTCATGTTAGACATTTCTTTGAGAAGTGGAAGTGGAAGTGGAACTACAAAATAATATAAATTTTCTGGAACTGGAACTGGAACTAAAATTATTTCTAAATAGGAAGTGGAACTAGAACAAGAATAAAATTTATTTACAAAGAGGAACTAAAACTAGAACTAAAATGAAGACAGTGGAATAGAATAAGAATAGGAATAGAAATTAATCTTGGAACTAAAATAACACTGCTAATACCCATCACAGACCTTCTAGCCGTCTAACAGATCATGATTTTGACTCCTACTTGAAGCGACCACCGATTGGTGCTTTGTGCCTTGTTATAACAGCGCTACAGAAGTCGTTGCTATAGACGAACATCGATTTGATGATCGTATCCCTCTCGATGCAATTGTCCCGTTGCGTAGGGTTTTGCGCGGGAACGATGGGACGACCGCAGCCATTCCGAGTTGTGGGCATATCGCTGTGTTTCTTTATGCCCCAATAAAGCCGAGCAGGGACGAGCGCAGTCGCCGACAGATGCCACCCACGTCCGCCCGGGACAGGCCCTTGATGGGGCCGCGTCCGAACCTTGCGTCGCGTTCCCTGGCCAGGGAGGGAGTGGGTGTCGGGATGGGGAAGGGACGAAGGGAGGGGAAGTGTTGATCCTTTTAGGCAGTCGTTTCTCGTTGTCATGACGACGGGGTCTCATTTGCAATACTTCAAGTCGTCGTCGACGAGCAAAGGAAGGAAGGAAAGGAGTACGGGAGGAAGGAAAGAAGGGAGGGCGGATTGAAGGAAGGAAGGAAGGAGGTTGAAGGAAGGTAGCGTGGAAGGAAGGAAAGATGGGTGGAAGGAAGGAATGATGGATGGATGGAAGGAAGGAAGGAATGATGGGTGGAAGGAAGGAATGATGGATGGAACGACGGGTGGAAGGAAGGAAGGAGAGTAAGAGAAAGGAATGAGGGGTGGAAGGAAAGAAAAAAAGGGAGATCGAATGGAAGGATGAAAGAATAGAAGTTAATGCAGGAAGAAGGACGAAATGAATGGGGAAAACGAATATAGGACGGAAGAATGAAAGAAGATAGAAAGGAAGGAAAAAGTGAAAGAAGAAAGGAGGGCAGGATGAAAGGACGAAAGATAGTTAGAAACGAAAGAGGAAGAAAGGAAAGCAGAATAGAAGATGGAAAGATAAACAGGATGGAAAGATAAAAGGTAAGAAATTAGAAAGGTTAAAGAAGGAAGGAAGGAAGTAAACAATGTTGGAACGATTGATGGACGAATGGATGGATGGATGGAAGTGATCATGGAAGGAAGGAGTGACAGAGTTAAAAATTGAAGGACTGAATAAGCAGGAATAAAGAAAATGATAAAGCTCAGAGGGAGTGAAGGAAGGACGGAAAGTAAGGAAGGGGAAATAAGAAAAGGAAGAAAGGAACCAGGAAAAAGGGAGGAAGGAAGGAGAACAAGGAAGGATGGCAGAGAATAGATCGGATCAGACCAGATTAGCATATATTGTATTACTCTAAATTGGACTAGGGGGTCGTCCATTAATTATGTCAACAAAATTTTAGGCAATTTTTGACCCCTCCCCTCCCTTGTCAACAACTGTCAAACATTGACGGACTCCCCTAAAAAATTATGTCAACAATCCCAGAAACCCCTCTACAAAAAAGAAACACAATGGCTCAATACATGTAGAATATTTAAAAAAAAATTTGTACACTAAAAAATGCAATCTCGAATTTCAAAATATTTGAGTTTAGTTTATTACCAGCTTTTTAGTAGTATTAAACATTAAGCACTTTACACATTTTTAGCATTATTTAATGTTTTCGCTACCATTTTGAAGGGTTTGTGTTGATTCATTGGAAAAAAATTTGTTGACGTCAAATTCTACCGAACCCCCCTCCCCCTTGTCAACAACTGTCAAACTTTTCCAAACTCCCCCTATTTTGTTGACATAATTAATGGACGAACCCTAGACGAAACTAGACTAAATTAGGCAAGACTAGGCAATACTATGGAGTAGTCGTTCCTTTCAGTCCTTGCCTTTCTAACCTATCCCCTTCCTTCCTACCTTCATTCCATGCCTGCTTTCCATTTTCTTCTCAGTATTTCTTGCTTGCGTTATCTCCCTTCAAACATCCTTCCTTTGCCTTGCTCTGCTCCTCACTCTATACAGCAGTATAGCCTTCATCTGCATCTGATAAACGCTCATGCATTACATTACTCCTCAGCTTGACCTCCCCGGATTCTGACCTGGCACCGAAACGGAGAAAGCAACCTGGCTATTGCGGACTTGATTTGATGTAGCGCCATCAATTAAGCTGGTCTCACCAACGTTGCTTTTAGGTGGCGCTGAGAAATTTCTTAGATTTACATTGCATTGTATAGAATCAATCAATCAATCAATCAATCAATCAATCAATCAATCAATCAATCAATCAATCAATCAATCAATCAATCAATCAATCAATCAATCAATCAATCAATCAATCAATCAATCAATCAATCAATCAATCAATCAATCAATCAATCAATCAATCAATCAATCAATCAATCAATCAATCAATCAATCAATCAATCAATTTGTAACCAACCATTTCATAGTTGCTAATCACATTGTCAATAGGAGATTGCCACAAGGAAAGACCATGAAATGATTATTGATCCCACTTTGTACAAGTTATTCAAGAACAATTAAATACATATTTTAAATAGGTTATAACAGAAGCAACTAATATAAAAGATGTACAAAATTAAGGTACATCGATTCACAAAACTGTGTAACACAGTGTAGAATTAAAGATATAGGTAACATAATCTAACATTAAAGTGGTTCCTTTCTTGTGGAGGGGTACTTGCCCTCACGAAGAGATGCAGTGTAGGAGCAGAATGAAGGCAGTAGCCGGGAAACTGCGATTTCCAAGCTCTTCCTTTCTACTCCTGTAACGAGTTCTTCTGCAGTATAGTTACCCCCCCCGTATTTGGATGGATCCAGAGTTTAACGACAGCTTATGACAACAAACGCCGTTGCCCTCTACAAAAATTATTTTGGCATATTACAGCGCTTCGAATAATATTTTGTCATCTGCGAGCCTTTTTAGCAACAGTACTGTATTAATGCGCGCAGCATCACGTTAAGTAAACAATGGAGCAAAAACAGGAAGAGTGCATACGTGATCACATAAAAACGACATCCAACGGCGAGATATGTAGGCCATGCTTCTTAGCTGATTGTAACGTTTCTCTGGTTAATGCGACTAAGACCATAGAATAAGAAAGACTGATCCGTAGGATGATTTCAGTTCCGGGTAAGGATTTGTGGGACGCGGTAGCCGATTGATTAGAGCAGGGAGATTACGGGTCAAAGTTTACTTACTTAGTAAGCAGGTATATTCTTTAACGAGAAGCACTATAACCATAGACTACTTAAATTTAAGGGGTCTATGACTATAGCAAACGCACAGCTCTGTACATGGCAAGCTTAATCATTCAAGCAAACAAACTAAATTATATATGCAAGCCAAGAATTGAATGAGAGAAGTTATTTTACATCAATGGAAACATAGGGGAGGAAGAGGAGTAAAATGAAGAGCTTAAATAGCCAGAGGAACCTAATTTTATCTGTATAGCATCCTGGCAAGGAAGCATTTCTGAGTCAGGTTGTCAAACATGGGGAGCTCACGGTTATGGGACCGGGGCCGCATGGAGTAGCGAGTTTGCTTGATCGGCGGTAACAATTTATGCAATACATGACAAGGATGGTGCAGAATACGGGCAAAGAGTCTGGTATCCGCATTTTATTGTTGCAAAGAGTCTCAAATGAGGGAGGAGATAGAGGTAAGCATATACTGGAAAAAGTAGAGCAGTCACACAAGCTAGCCCGGGGCAGCCATAGATATGAAGTGCTAGCGACTTAATTTTCTTAGCCTCGGCGCATGAAGGCAGGTGTCCACTCCTCTCCCTCGCCGTCTCATCTACCCACTGACAGCGTGCGGTTAGTGCACTCATTATGGCTGAGTTGACTAGAGGGTGCACGCGGAACAGAAATCTTGAACCAGATTTTGCACTGGTGGGGATTTGTGCCCCCGACCTCTCCATTGACAGCCCTGCACACTAGCCACTACACTATTGATCACCCCCGGAATTACACTAGACTGTACGAGATTATATTGTACTAGATTCGAGTATGAGAACGAACTGACCGCTGTTAAACGCGGAGAGTTGAACGCGGTGAGGTTATGATAGGCCGATGGAAGCGAATAACTTGGAGCGGTTGAGGGTGCACCATGGATTGGGCGTGGGGGGCGGTGGGAGGTGGGCGGCGGAGGCGGAGGGGTAGGTGAACCTGGTGCTCTTCGTTTAAGGGTGGTCTGGGGAGCAGTAAATGTCGTTGACGACAGATGACGCTAGCATACATGTATAATTGCAGAGGACGAGGCTGGCTTTGAGCGATCGCCAGAGAAACGGAACACCAATGAGATGACACCTCGGCTCATGAGGCTGAAGAGGATGCTGAAGGTGATGTGCGGCAACTGAGGGACAGTGTAACAAGTAGAGTGACAGGAATAATGACAGACGAACGGAAAGTAAAGAGACAGTATAGAGACAGTATGACAAGATATGGGCATCGACAGTGATAGCGAAAGTAAAGGTAGCTGACAAGAAAAGAAACCGTTTTATGGTTCACATTGTTGGATCATTACTTTTTAAAGGTCGTTTTGCGAATGGATCGTCATCTCTTTCTTTGTGACGTCTCTTTCTTCATCGTAATCGTAATCGTAAATTTATATAGCGCCACTTCAAGAAATACTCCTCAGAGGCGCTCCCGACCTGACAACACCAAACCACGATCGAAAAGAATGGTTTTCAAACGCCTGCGGAAAAGGGGCAAGGAAAGACCAATAAGCTCATTTCGTAGGTTACTAGGCAACCTATTCCAGAAAGTTGGACCGACCACAGCAGAGCTCTGATGAAGCACCATAGAAGTTCGAGCCATAAGGACAACCAGGTCGCCTTGAGTAGCAGAGCGAAGGAATCTACGGCCTGGTATGGATAACACCTGCACACAAAGCTCCCTAAGATAGACTGGGGCTTGGCCTGCATGTCATATCTTTCTTCATGTCATGCATCTCTTCCTGGGATCTTTGATTAGAGTTGATTGTACGTGCTCATCGATTATTGTTGCTCGTCATGTATCTATTTAGACCCTGTTGGCAATTGTTCTGTACAGTACTATGTATATATATATATATATATATATATATATATATGCGCTTGCCAGATGGAGAAATAAAGGCAACTTATTTACTAAATATTTTGTCAGGGCAGTTTACTGACATGGTCGTTGAAAGGAGAGGAACAGTGGCTGTTCAGATAATCTGATAAAGTAATAATGACGAATATAATATGCGATTGAAAAGCTGACTGCGGGTTGATGAATGAATGGATGGACGAGATGGATGGATGGATGGATGGATGGATGGATGGATGGGTGGATGGATGGATGGATGGACGAGATGAATGGATGGATGGATGGATGGATGGATGGATGGACGAGATGAATGGATGGATGGATGGATGGATGGATTGATGGATGGATGGATGGATGGATGGATGGCTGGATGGATGGATGGATGTATGTATGGATGGATGGATGGATGGATGGATTGATGGATGGATGGATGGATGGATGGATGGATGGATGGATGGATGGATGGATGGATGGATGGATGGATGGATGGATGGATGGATGGATGGATGGATGAATGAATGAATGAATGAATGAATGAATGAATGAATGAATGAATGAATGAATGAATGAACGAGATGGATGGATATATAGATAGATGAATGGACAAATTGTATGTTGGATTGATGGATATATTTGTGAACACTGGTGGATAAATTGATGCGTAGAGTATAATGATGATGATGCGTTCTCTACCGGAAAGCAGGTCCATTGGCTTTTTTATACCATCCGGGAAGGAGATGATTGATGTGGTTTCCCGCTGCTTTCCACACAGACAATTGTTGTTGAGCAACTTGTCCAGGGTCGCTACGCGGGTCTAGGACAATTCCCCCGGATATTTTCCCCCGGACGTTTCCCCCCATGTTCGACTGATGAAAATAATTCTCTACTTTAGTAGAAGCTGGATTGATGAAAGACATTATTTTTCTTAAATAGAAGCTGGATTGATTAAACCAATTCTATGGTTAAAAAGAACTTGGATTGCCGAAAGAAATTCTATTCTTAAATAGAAGCTGGATTTATGACGAAAATTCTTTGTTTAAATAGAAATTGGATTGATGAAAGAATTGTTTTGCTTAAATGGAAGTTGGATTGATGAAAGAAGGTCTTTGCTTCAAGGGAAGTTGGATGGATTAATGACATATAATTGGCAATGGTAGAGTTACCTACTTACTGTTGGGGGGAATGTCCGGGGAATTGTCCGGATACCGCTACGCAGTGGCTTGAGGTAGATTCGAACCAGCGACCCTCCAGTTAATAGGCAGAGAACATACCGCTACACAACCGCGTCCCACGCGTATACAGTATAAGAATTGAAATGCTGATTGCGGACGGGTAGTCGCGATGGGAACAGTTGGAGGATGGACTGAAGCAGCTGGAAGGACGACCAGGTGGATAGATGGATGGATGAATGAAGACGGAGGGAGCGTACGTGATGTTGATCGTGAGTCTCGGAGATCATTTGACGATCGTGCATCCGGAACTTATCTTCATCTCTTCTTTTTCCTTCTCCGATAATCCATCTGAATCTTCATCGCTTCCAACCCCTATCCATCTCTGACGTCTCGGATTTCACAGAAGGAGGGTCCCGGATGTGCACGTATCGGCAGGAAAGACAGACAGACAGACAGACAAACAGGCAGACAGACAGATGGGCAGGCAGACAGACAGACAACCACGGCAGGCATGAGCAAAAAAGACGCAGATAACGGTAAAATCAGAGAGACAGACAGATAGATATATACCAGGGCAAAGATTAAAAGACAGAAGCAGACAGATGAAGACTGAGACACAGATATGAGAAGAGAACCGAGCAGAGTGACAGGTGAGAAGAGAGACGGAGAGGGACAAGGATAGGACGGGACAGGGACAGGGACAGGGAGATGCATGCAGTGTCAGAGGAGAGGAGAGGAGAGGAGAGGAGAGGAGAGGAGAGGAGAGGAGAGGAGAGAGGGAGAGGAGAGGAGAGAGGAGAGGAGAGAGGAGAGGAGGAGAGGAGAGGAGAGGGAGAGGAGAGGAGAGGAGAGGAGAGGAGAGGAGAGGAGAGGAGAGAGAGAGAGAGGGAGAGGAGAGGAGAGGAGAGGAGAGGAGAGGAGAGGAGAGGAGAGGAGAGGAGAGGAGAGGAGAGAGGAGAGGAGAGGAGAGGAGAGGAGAGGAGAGGAGAGGAGAGAGGAGAGGAGAGGAGAGGAGAGAGGGGAGTGGACGTTAAAAGAAGAGAGGTGAGAAAAACAGACGTTTGGCTAGTAAAAATCCAAGCTAAACGGCGGTAGAACAGAAGAAAATAAAACTTCAGAATGAAACAAAGAGAGAAGTGAAGAAGAGATGTGAAACTAAGAAGCGATATTGTAATTAAACAAGGCATAGGTAGCGTTGACTCGATAAAAGAGACAGTCTTTGAATTGCGTGTGTATTATTAATTAACAAATAGAATATCGCAACAAAGTCTTTCCGCCGCTTCTTACAATGCATTTGCGATCGCACTTTGTAGGCTTTTCCTTCACAACGTTAGGTCAGTACACACAGACCTATAGAACGATTCATGACATTTTCCGCGAGAACGCCCACGTGATAAAATCGCGCCATCCAACGTCACCACAACCCCACCAGGCGTTCGAAGCGTGGTCGCTAGTCGCATCGAATTGCCAGAAGCAGACGACCAATGCGTGGCAGCTAGGCGCACCCAGTAATCACAAGGACTTTTTATTCCGGGGTGCGGGATTTAAACTCGCTTCTTATTAAACGAATATACATGCATCAACGCGTGCACAAACAAGTCAACAAACCGGTCATTCATCTGTATGACGTCGGGGAAAATTCCATTATAACGCTCGCTTAAAAAGCGCTCACTAATCAGCGTGGTGTTAACGTTCACAATACGACAGTATATATGAGATAGAATGGAGAAGAAATGATATAGCACGACAGGATAGGATTGAGATTAGGATTTGACAAGAAAGAAGAAAACTATCAGATATGACGGGAAAGATGAAGACTATAAGTTAGGACACCGGACAGGAACCATGGATAGAAATAGACCGTGGTAACAGGGAAGAATATGCGATGGAATAGAATCACAAAATATTCCTACATTCCTAATCGGATCTTGGCTTGACAGAAAATCGGTCCAGTGACGAACGCACAACGGAACAGGAGCAGAACAAAGTGTATTCGGAGAACACGCAACCAACGGATAAAGTTCGTTGTTATTCTTTACGTTCAATGAAACCAACAACAATGACAGCAGATCAAAGGAAATCGATTTATTTAGATCGATCAATCACTTTTGACTTCGGTTTGGTTATACTCCATGATGAGTGATCCACTAAAGTGAAGCTTTTCTAACATAACAAGGAAGGAAGGGACTAAAAATGAAAGAAAGAAAGGGAGCATGGTAGGGAGGAATCAAGGAAGTAAAGAATGAAGGTTGGACGGACGGATGGATTGACGGACGGAGAGGTGGGTGGGTGGGTGGATGGATAGACGGATGGGTGAATGGAAGAATGGTTCTGTGGATGGATGGATGGATGGATGGATGGATGGATGGATGGATGGATGGATGGATGGATGGATGGATGGATGGATGGATGGATGGATGGATGGATGGATGGATGGATGGATGGATGGATGGATGGATGGAAAGATGGATGGATGGATGGATGGATGGATGGATGGATGGATGGATGGATGGATGGATGGATGGATGGATGGATGGATAGATGGATGGAAGGAAGGATGGATGGATGGATGGATGGACGGACGAACGGACGGATGGACGGAAGGACGGACGGACGGACGGACGGACGGACGGACGGACGGACGGACGGGTAGTTTGGGAGATCGATGGCTCGAAGTTTATATATTATATCCCATTGGACAGAGACAAAGGGACAGCCGGAAACAAGGACACAGACGGAGGGACAATCAGACAGCCAGACAGAGACATCCTGATAGACCGTTAATAAGACTTAATGTCTTCGAACGAAAGTCGTCGTATCAATTTCCAGGAGTGGAGGAGGATCGCTGGTGACATTTTCCGACGACGAGGAGAAGTCCTCTCACTCTATCTCGCTGTCACTCTTTCTATTGATATTTCACTGACCTATGCTCTTCTTCCTCGGCCACTTACCAGATGTCGCTTTCCTATTCCCCTTCCACTCCGCTGCTCCTGCCTTACTCTTCGTGACCTTCGTTAGGGGACATTGATCGACTCCGTTGTCCCACCATCACTCTCTTCCTGCCTCCCTTCCTGCCTCCCTTCCTGCATCCATTCTTGCTCCCTTCCTGCATCCATTCTTGCTTCCCTCTCTGCCTCGGTCGACCTCGCACTCAACGTACTCCTCATCATTCTTCTTCTTCTTGTAGCTTATTACGCTCTTCCTCTTCTTCTTCCTCCTCCCTTCCTCTTTCTCCTTCTTCTTCGATTTCTTCTTTTTCTTCTTATTCACTCCCCACATCCACGCTATAGTCTTATTTCCTCCTCCTCCTCCTTCTCCTCCTTCTCCTCAAACTCCTCCTCCTCTTCTTATTCTTATTTGCTCTTCTTTGATGTGGACCATTCATTCTTTATTTAGTCCGTTAGTTCGCTCTTTCGTTTATTCAATCAATTTCTTTTTCTGTCTTCTTCTGTCTCCTTTTCTCCCTCCCTACCTCCCTACCTCCCTACCTCCCTCTCTTTCTCCCTCCTCCCTACCTCCCTCCCCTCTCCCTTCCATATTTACTTGCTTTACTTGCATCATTCCATCATTCTTCCTGCTTGCCGCTTCTTTCCTCTTGCTTCTCTTTTTCCTGCATGCCTCCTTCCTTCCGTCCTTTGTCCTTTCCTCCTTCCTTTCTTCTACTCCTCCCATTTTCTTTTCATCATTCCCTCCCTCTCCGTTCCTTCCTTCCTCCTCCAATTCCACCTTCCGCCTAACCCATCTCCCTCGTCCTTCTCCATCCTGTCTCTTCCTTCGGCCTCTCCTGCTCCAACTGCCGTTCTCCGTCTCTTCCATTTCTTCTGATTCCAGTCCCCAGAGGGCAGTAAACTCGGTAGCAATCAGACCCTTATTGTTCTATCGACCGGTCGCCGTTCAAAGCAACGTAACCAAACTCTCCAGCGTACATATGTGCTTGGAATGACATGCTATACACAGACACGTATACGTTTCGCGCATGTATGCATACATATAAGTGCATGTGTATGTATTGTGTAGCTATGTGTGCGTGTATATATAAGTGCACGTATACATGTATGTATGTATGTATGTATATATGTATGTATGTATGTATGTATGTATGTATGTATGTATGTATGTATGTATGTATGTATGTATGTATGTATGTATGTATGTATGTATGTATGTATGTATGTATGTATGTATGTATGTATGTATGTATGTATGTATGTATGTATGTATGTATGTATGTATGTATGAGCACTTGTTATAGCGCCCCTCAAAGATTTCTACTCAGAGGCGCTCCCGACTACAGCGCGGACACTGAAACGTATGTTATATATACAATTAAACATAATGTATGTATGTATGTAGTATGTATGTATCTATATCACAACAGTTATTTTTTACTGCTGTCTCACCTGATCCAAGTTACATAGGTGGCCCTTCCTAGCGGGACTATGGTCCCTTTTGGGCTCCTCCTTTTGGTACCCATTGAATGTTGTCTAGTTTAATCTAGTACGATTTAATCTAGTTGATGTATATTTTGTGAGATGACTGTTACTCTGTTATGTTGCAACGTTCTTTGGTGCCAATAAACATTTTTTATTGATTTGATTTTGATAGCATAATGCAGGCTAGTGCAGAAAGTGCCTATAGTAATTAAGTACAAAAAAACTGCCCATGCTAGGATACTATAGCACAGACTTGACCATGGTCGAAAAGACTGGGCTAAAGAAGTTTGCTGCCCTGGTAGCCGCTTATAAACCGATTCGTTGTACATAGAGCTCACCTTGTAACTCGGAGAGTACTGTACGGGTTAGATATTTCCATGGACGGTTATACTGCGTAGGGATCTTGAGCAAGTCCTTCACTCACAATTGCTCAGCGTCATCGACTGATGCTTGGTAACTAGATAGTGGCGTTTGGTTAATACGTAATAAATAAATGAAAATTAATTATACCACACTTCGGGGCTTCTGTGTGTTTGGACCATGATTATTATGGAACATTTTCGCTCAGTTCCACTTATTGCGGACTGCATTGAATTATCTCAAACATTGTAGACACACCTTTCTCCATCTGATAGAAGCGTACACCGAGAGGCTCGTAAGACGCTATAGATATACAAGTGTTCGCTTACACTACATTACATTCAGTGGCGTAAATCATGGGGGACAGAGGAGACAGTCCCCAAAGTTTTGACTGAGACGTATCGGTCCCCCAAAATATGCAAAAATCTGGCTCCAGAAAAAATCTGTCCCCTCCAAGTTTATCCTCAGATTTTCGCCTCTGATTACATTACATATCATAATTATTACACTTAGTTTAGACCATAACACTATTATTATTGTTTCGGATGTTGTGTAAAGGATCGGCAATTGCGATCGGCAGCGGTGAATTCCTGACGGTGACTCCGGCCCGAACGCAGATCAAGGCCGTCGGATCGAAACTGATCTTCACCTGCACAATGGTTCATCAGCAATCACCTGATACGACAACGACACCTTTGACCCATCGACCCCTCATGCAGTGGAAAGGACCAGACTCCAACTATGTCACCAGCCAGAAAGGAAGGTACGTCATTAAAAGATTGACCCGACTAACTGACTGAATACACTGGACAACAAATTTTAACTTTTTTTTTGCTGCCTAAAAAACTTTAGCTGTTCTATATAGATTTTGGCACGCTGAATCCAGTGGTGTTCTCATAATTTTTGTATCACGTAAGGTTTTTGAGAAAAATGGTTTGCAAGATTTTAAAAGAAATGCCCAGAAATTTACTTAGTGCATAGATTTCACTGGACAACAAATTTTAACTTTTTTTTGCTTCCTAAAAAACTTTAGCTGTTCTATATAGATTTTGGCACGCTGAATCCAGTGGTGTTCTCGGAATATTTTTACCACGTAAGGTTTTTGAGAAAAATAGTTTGCAAGATTTTAAAAGAAATGCCCAGAAATTTACTTTTAGTGCATAGGTTTCACTGGACAACAAATTTTAACTTTTTTGCTTCCTAAAAAATTTAGCTGTTCTATATAGATTTTGGCACGCTGAATCCAGTGGTGTTCTCGGAATATTTTTACCACGTAAGGTTTTTGAGAAAAATAGTTTGCAAGATTTTAAAAGAAATGCCCAGAAATTTACTTTTAGTGCATAGGTTTCACTGGACAACAAATTTTAACTTTTTTTTTGCTTCCTAAAAACTTTAGCTGTTCTATATAGATGTTGGCACGCTGAATCCAGTGGCGTTCTCAGAATTTGTGTATCACATAAGGTTTTTGAGAAAAATGGTTTTCAAGATTCTAAAAGAAATGCCCAGAAATTTACTTAGTGCATAGATTTAAATCTATGCACTAGACCTGCTGGGAGAAAACTGGTGCCATATCTGGAATCAGCAGGCCAAATATACCCAGAAACACTTCTAACATTTGAGGCAACAAATTATGTGTTGGCCAGTGATATCTGACTGATTGATTGATTGATTGATTGAGTGAGTGAGTGAGTGAGTGAGTGAGTGAGTGAGTGAGTGAGTGAGTGAGTGAGGGAGTGAGTGTGGGAGTGAGTGTGGGATTGATTGATTGATTGATTGATTGCATTGACACACTGATTGATTGATTGGATTGACGGGTTGATTGAGCTGATTCATTGATTGACTGATTGATTGATTGACTGACTGATTGATTGAATTGAATTGACTGACTGACTGACTGACTGACTGACTGATTGATTGATTGAGTTGACTGACTGACTGATTGATTGAGTTGACTGACTGACTGATTGATTGAATTGACAGTCATTGAGAAGCTTTTGTTATATACCGTATAACAGTTTAGTTAGTAGTTACTAATTTAAGTTTCAGGATGAATAAATGCATATGAAGCGATAGTTATAGCAGCCTACAGTATCTAACATTAGTAATATTTCATGCTGTCCCAAGACGACCTCAAGCTCAACTTTGGCCTCTGCCTCTGATTCAGTTTTGACATCTGACTTGTTCGTTGTTTATTAGTAAATAAAAAGTAATTAAGATGAATTGGTTCTGTTGTGAATCTGCAGGATGTACACAGAGCGTTTGGACGAACGACGTCTGCGACTCTACATAACGGAAGTGGAAGAGAGGGATTCTGGGTCATATTCCTGTGAGGCAAACGTTAACGGAGCTCTGCTCATCGCTCACAGTCATCTCAATCTCTTCGGTAAGTCTCTCACACGTTTCCGTATGAAATGTATTCTCGTATATTATAGTATAGTCTATTATTGTTTCTTTGTGTAGTCTACTGTCTAATCTAGTTTAGTTAGTCTATCGTCTAGTCTAGTCTTGTCTATAGTCTAGTCTAGTCTATAGTCTAGTCCAGTATATATAGTCTAGGCTAATCTAACGTTCTATTCCATAACATTCTATTCTGTTCTATTCTAGTTTATCTTAACAGAGTTATTCTAGCAATTCCGGGAAAAACTGCTGTCCATAGGTTACAACAACACAACAACAACAGCAATGAAAGCAGCAATAACAAAAAACAACAATAACAAGAACAGTAGCAACAACAATAGCAACAACAGCAACAACAGTAATATTTCTGAAGGATCATGCAATTTACAGCAAAATAATACTAATGAAAATCAATCGCAGTGTTTCGATGAATTGCAGATGACATACGATTTCTGAATGGAACCCCTTCGCACGTGCAGCAGCGCATTGGAACATCCGTTCTTCTCCAATGTTTTGCCTACGGGAAACCGGAACCGGAAATATCGTGGCGATTCAGAGGACGAAACCTCGCTTCCGGTAAGTGGTTGAAAGGAAGACCAATTAAGCAGGACAGTACTGTAAGTCTAGGTTTGGTAAGTTTGTCCCTGCAAGATCCCTTTGAGTATGGACCATGAAAGGGCGCTATATAAATTCTGATTGGTTGATAGATTGATTTATTGATTGATTGATTGATTGTTTGTTTGATTGATTGACGGATTGATTGATCTACAGCTAAGACGTATCTGGATGAGGACTGTGAAGATAAGTTCACTGTTAGCTGTGAATAGGGAATTCGTAGTTGGTGTCAACGTGTTTGCGCGAGACGACCATTGGAGACCTTCTCCATCAACACAGGCATCATTCATGCATATAGACGAATTTTGCCGTTCCTTTAAAATGTAGACATGAATTTGGAATGGAAATAATAACGACACTAGCCTCATTTACACCCACCTTGGCTGCCTTGCTATTTTGATCTGTTCAGCTATAGCGACGCGATAAGCGCTTTTGTGAAGTGTAAAGGTCATTATGAAAATTCATTCCCAGAAACACAGATGCTGACATGTTTGGACAAGAACAGCGCAACCCAGACCAGACAAGGTAAAGACTGGATTGGTCTGGTCTATATTTGTCACTCATAGTCTGGGCTAGAGCGGCATAGAGTAGATAAACACCGAGTCTATTTATATACGAAGCAACAATTGGCAGTAGATAGGCACGGCGCGACACTAACCCTTGACCAGCGGCGCATATATTATCACGGACGCTCAGCGTCTCCCGAAGCTTTCAGCCGCTTGGCAAACAGACAATCACCAGTCACCGTCGCAACCAACGTCAACAGCAGTCTGAAAAAAAGAAAAATGCAATGCTTGAAGTCGAGTGTAAGGTTTTCTGGTCGGTTTCTGTGTTAATATTAGACAGTTATATAAAAGTAAGTAAGTAAGTAAGTATATTCTTTATTCAACCAATTGCATATCCGCACTTTGGTGTACATACATTTATACAGAGTATAACATTCTTATTATAAACGATCTGCGTGAAAGATTGTCAGCTTGTGGAATAAAACGGTCATGTAATCTCGGGCGCAGGGTGTAGGGGAGCGGCTTTTTGGGGGAGTAGTCCATGGAGTACATGCCCCGGGTTTCCTAGGACCGCAGAGAAGAGGCGTGAGTCGGCAGTGTTGCAAAGATGCTCAAACGATGGACTGTCCTCTGGCAGGTACCGCAGACGAATCAGACGCCGCATCGCCGACTGAAGGCGGTTCTTTTCTTGCTGCCCTGCAAATCCCCACCAAGCCGGAGCAGCATAGAGCATTCGGGCCACCGTTGTAGCACGAACCACGTCGTATAGCATAGGGCCTGAAAGACCATGCGCCACGAGGATGCGCAAGGCATACAGCGATTGTCTGGCCTGACAACATATACGGGTGATGTGTGACTCGAAACTCAAAGTTTCATTCATTGTAACGCCCAAGATGACCATGCTGGAGACCCTTGTCAGTCCCGGAGTAGTAATCGGAACCGCGTCTCGCCCAGCACGCCCCCGTGGCCGACGAATCACCATTTCAAAGGTCTTTTTTGAGTTCAGTTTTAAGTTACAGGTTGCAGCCCAATCTGTGACGTATGTCACATGTGTTTGCCCTAATCCTTTGGATTTTGTGCTATGTTCTTTTATATCCGTGGAGACGGGTATTGTGCAGGAAAAATAATGAGAACCTGGAAGACCAAGGATATCATAGATGGACATATCGAAATGGCTCAGGAAAGAACGGGTATGAAGCAGCAAACCAACATAGTCTTCATGCCCCTATACTGCTGAAAAGACTCGGAAAACGAACCCGCAAAAGTATCGAGAATAATTTATACAAGATACTGAATATTGAAAGTGCTAAAACACTGAAAAATACTAAACCAATTAAACAGTGAAAGTACCAGATTACTTACAAAGTGTCGGACACGATTTTAAAATAAGCTTATGTGCTTTTGGCGACGAAGGAGGACGGAATGGAATGAGGAAAGGATGTCCACGATGCGATCACATTTCAGAACGATTCCGAACGAAGATAGTTAAAGTGAAGAAACTTTGGACATTATTTATGTAATGCTTTTCCTGGGTTCGGAATAATTAAGGAGGCGTTTAGATTTTGGGCAGTAGGAGAGTCATACTAATACACTACCAAACACGCAGCTACTTTAGGCTATTTTTACTTACTGATTCACTTATTAACTATCTTAGGACTGCAGCTGCTGCGCAGAAACTCTGCTGCTCGCACTCTCGCAGTGTCAGTCCCAAGCCTGGAGAAAGGAGGAGGGCGCGCTAATCATCTTTGTTATGACAGAGTGTCGTTAAACAGCAGCTAACTTCCTGCGCAGTGCTATTCGAGGATACGCACTGCACCCAGTGCAGTTTATTCGCCGGACACGGCGTCCGCAGCAGGGTGGGCATCGCGTGTATTTTATTTATGGCTTTAGCGAACTGTACGGATAATCTGCAAAGATTATCTATAATAGACGGACGCAACGTCGAACAGGCAGTGCACATGGACAGTTGGACAATACGTGAAAGTCTGACCTGACGGAGCATGACTGTGTAGTGTAATTGACCATACTCATGACGTCTACCAATGTCACACAATCGGTGTCATCTTAATCGTTTTCCATCAGAGCGCCATATTGTCTCCTCTGGCTTGACCCTTCTCAGACTTCGATCATGGAACTAAGACCCAATTACAACATGGATCTTGCGGACCTACCCTGACCAACAACGCCGGTTAATCCACACGTCTCTGCGATCTATAGCAACTTTTGTTTGCGCCGAGAAATTTCAGAAAGTAGTATTATATTATAATTATTATCTCACATTACATTTATTACTATATGTTACATCTTGTAACATTATTATTATATTCGCTTATTGGCACTCAAGACAGCTGACACACCGCAACTGATTACAACGAGTTCAAGAGAATAATAAAGATAGAATTCAAAATATATAACCAGGGCCTAGGACAGGGGGGGCCACCGGGGCCATTTGGCCCCAGGCCTCACTTGATAAAGGGCCTCGGAATTGTTGAAAATCTAAAGAGAATGAATGACGGAATTTCTGAATTACGGAATTATTTATTGAAATGGGGAATTACGGAATTAAGGAGTTATCCATTGAAATGTAGCGCTATACAAATTCTAATTATTTCGTGACGAAATCGTTGACGTTAAATAATTGCAACTGTAAAAATTTTTTTCGTAAATCTGTTATTAGTTGTAAAATTGAAAAGTTGTCAACACTCAACAGTCTAAACTCTATCGTAACTCGTTAGGCCTACTCGTAAGTCGTAGGCCCTAAGTCAAACACTCAAACCTAAATAATGTTTTAATATGAATGTATTGTTCTTATCATCCAATTCGCTGTGGATAGTGTAGCCTACACAGTACACTGTACTATTCTTACTTTTTTAGTCTCTGAGAGCGGTGGTGTAGCCAGGATTTGGAGTTTGGGGGCAGTGTAGAAAATGAATGGGGTGGTGGACGAATTCGAGCGGAACGAGGCCGACGAGTGCACGATTAGGGGTTTGTTTTTAACTTATGAAATTGATTTTTAATCTACATTAAAATAGTTTTAACATTCAATTTGACAAAATTGACCACATTGTCAAATTTTATTGAAAAAATAGCATTATCGATAAATTCGTGGCTTTGAAGATGCAAAGGATGATTTTAAAATGTTGAGTTTTTAAAAGATATTTGAAAAGGCCTTGAAAAGTAGTTGTGGCCATGGGCCTCCAAATCCTGTCCTAGGCCCTGTATATAACTATGGTTCAAGAGATGAAACTATTATTATATGGCACAATTTGTCAAAGACTCAAATTATTGGCATCAATTTCCGATATAGGACACGAGGGATATAATTTCTGTTGTCCGTAAAGGTTAGAACATTATGCTACATTATCATAGGCTACAAGCCATCAGGCGCCGGTGTCACATGTCGTTAGTGGGTGCAGGGATTAAGAAAACTTGGATCCCGTTGGGACAAGAATGGGTCACGGGTGTAGTCAGTTAACAGCTGAGCTCCTTAGATGGTGCAGACAATTCGAAATAATATTAATAATATATTAATAATGTTATAATATAATAAATATTAATAATAATCATTCGAAATAATATTAATAATATATTAATAATGTTATAATATAATAAATATTAATAATAATCATAGTTGTTAAAAACGGTAAAATCAAAATAAAAAACGGAAAAAACGTCGTTTTATTGAAAAAATAAAAAACGGAAAAAAACGAGAAAAAAACGGAAAAGAAAATAATTTGACTTTTCTACATCTTTTATTGCATTTTAAAATTAAATACCTTGTTTACACAATTTAATTTTAATCAGCAAATAACATAGCTTTATTAGTAAACACCAAGTAACAGTAATCTACAACAATTATTTTCTTTTTCATAAGTTTGGTTTAAAAAGAAATTGAGAAATTAAAAATATTGAAATCTTTTCAAATTTAAATTGTATACAGAAGTCCACATAAATCCATGCTGAAATAAGCAATTAAAAACTAAACTTTGTATGTATATAGAGTGTACTTAATTAAAACTTGTAGGTCTACTTACAATTCTGACTTATATAAGTACTTGATACGGAGTAATATCCGCCAGTTTATCAGTCAGTCAGAGATTACTGAGTACAAAGACAACATTTCGCATTTTGGATAACTCAGAAATTCAAGTAACTTTTATAAATTTTATTTCCTGTTCAGTGCTGTTTATTTCTCAACTGATGACACTAAATAGTGGCATAAATTAGATGAATCCTTGAAAGGACGGAGACAAGGTAAGGGATATCAGACAAAAATAAAATTAAACAAATAGTAACAGACAGTTGATAAATAAATAAAGTTACATTAAAAAAATAAAAAACGGAAAAAAACGAGACGAGAAATAAAAAACGAAAAAAACGACGTTTTTTGGAAAAAAATAAAAAACGAAAAAAACGTTTTTTACAACTATGATAATAATATATTATATTTCTATCCTGACAGGGTTCGGAACCGGGAACCCCCGACCTCGCAGTTGACAATCGATCACACTAACTACTAGACTTGCACAACCCCTTAATACGAATTGATTGTAGCAGAAAGGTAATTAAGGTATCCATATGGCAGTTGAGATACGACACAACACAGGACACTTAGACGATTAGTTAGAGAGCTCGCCTAAGAGAGTACGGGTTTGAGTCTCTCCTGAGACCGTTACTGTGTAGGGAACGTCAGCGTCATCGACTGATGCTTGGTCATTGGATAGTGGCGCTTAATACATGAGTAATAATAACAATAACGGGCAGATATATGCTTGCATACAGTAATATAAGCGCTATATAAATTCGGTCGGTCGTTTGGCAAAACATTAGACGCCATTTTATGGGACACTTTGCCGAGACGTATCGAATGCAAGGTGCGTCAGAGGAAATCTATGAGATGGATGGGAGATGCAAATCCCAAAGCAGATAATTGAGGAGAGGGAAACGGAATAGGGTATAGGGAGACTGGGGTGGGATGGGTGAGTGGAGTCTGTAATTTAAGGAGATTGGGGTGGGATGGGTGAGTGGATTCTGTAATTTCTATTCAGTATTCAGTTTCTCGGCCAGACGTACGCTCTCAATAATTATTGTTATTGCACCCAGTATTGAACACTGTTACGGACTCATTTATTTTCCTGACTCGCGTATAGAAGGTGCGAATTAGTTGGCCAGTAGCAGGAGCATAAAATATTTAATAAACGCCTTCAGGATCTGCAGTGTAAAATATGGATTGCCTACAGGAGGGAGATTGTAGTAGGCCTACGTGGGTTGCGGACGGTATACCCCTAGTCGTCGCTCCACACTATCGACGCAGCTCAGCTTGGTCCAGAGGCTGAGTGTGATGCTATCTGTTTACTATGGATGGGAATCCGTTGGATTGGCTCCACGTGTAAGCGTGTGCCCACCACTATTGTTTTGCATACTGATGAAATTTCTTTTCTTACTGGCGGCTAACAGCAACATCATGTTGGCTAGCACTGAGAACAGCTCGGTTTAGTTTTTTTAATGAAGTGGTGCTAGATAAATTCTTATTGCAATCTTAGTTACGTAGTCTATGGCCTTTATAGACCAGATATATAATTAAAAGGTTATTATTATTATTATTATTATCGTTGTCGTTGTCGTTGTCGTTGTCGTTGTTGTTATTATTATTACTACTAAGCATATGAAGCTTCATAATACTGTAGTTGGGCAATAGTAGACATTACAAGTATATATATAAATATATGCTAGTAACTATAGTGGTTATCGTGCTGGACTGTAAACAGAGATGTCATGGGTTCAAAAGCCCACCAGCGCAGAAAGTTGATTAGACATTCTTCACTGGCGCCCCTAGCGTACTCGGAAATTAAATGAATACATTGACCTATGAGGTCAGCTGGAAGACAAGGCGGCGAGGGAGAGGACTGGCCAACCACAATCATAATATGCCGATTCTAAGAAGACGCTAAAACTTCATATTCACGGCTGCCTCCGCTCTGGACTATTAATCAAAGGATTGTGCTTCTTCTTCTTCAATCTATCTATCTATCTGTCTGTCTGTCTGTCTGTCTATCTATCTGTCTGTCTGTCTGTGTGCGTGCGTATGTGTGCGTGTGTGTATGTATGTTCGCATCTATGTATGTATGCATGTATGTATTTGTGTGATTATAAATTATGTATGTGTATGTTTGATGTGTTGCAGTTTTTGTAATACTGTTAAATTGATCGATGCTTGTTCGTCGTGGGGCTATCCATTTAACAACGTTCGTTGGTCTTATTTTTCGTTGATGCTTTTCCCGCCGGCGCGAAATATTCCCGCCGGCGGCAGTTTCTTTATTTCTTTCGATTCGTCGTTTCAATCGTTTGTTTTCATTTCGCGCCGAAACTGGACTCCATGGGAAAACAGACGATGTCCAAATGCGAGCTCAGCTTCGGTTCTGCGGCAGTTGATTAATTAAACTCGTCGGCGAGTCTAAAGCTGCGAGTCGGTGGCCCAGAGGATGCGTTGCAGTGTCGTTTGGTTTGTGTGCCTGCCTGTGTGTTTGTTTGTGTTTGTATTTGTGTATGTGTGTCTATTTGTGTGTGCTGCTGCACTGTTGCATGTATGTATTTTTGGGTGCGTTCGTGTGTATGTGTGCACCTGTTTGCATGTATGTTTGCGTATGTTTGTTTGTATGTATTTGTATGTGAATTTACGTGCATTTATTTGTTGGGCATTTATGTGTATTTGTTTGTGTATCTCAGTGGTCCTGTCTCTGTGTATATGTGTCTTTGTCAGTGTTACAGAAAACTAAAGCATCCGATGGATAAAAGTATACCTCAGAAATTAATCGAGTAATAATTAACAACGCCGAATGAAATGGCGATTAACTCCTATCCAAAAGGCGCTACACAAATGTTCGTAAATTAAGACATGGAGTGTTATTTACTTTAAATTTCATTTATTTATATTTTAGAGAGGAAGTCAGAGAAATATGTCTATGAAAAGAGGGGACTGCGGATTAACCATTTGACGAAAGACGACAATGGAACTTACGAATGTCGAGCCCAGGTTCCCAGTCAGGGAAACCTCAAGGTCCGTCATATCAGCCTCGAAGTCCTCTGTAAGTACGACGCTACCAAATTATATGTTATTCTTTGACCGAGAAAACGTGAAGAAACTATGCCTGTCCAAGGTCGTTGCACAGAGTGCATTGAGTAGTTAGCATACGGATGTATGTATGTATGTATGCATGTATGTTTGTATGTATGTATGTATGTATGTATGTATGTTTGTATGTATGTATGTATGTATGTAGGCTATGTATGTATGTATGTATGTATGTATGTATGTATGTATGTATGTATGTATGTATGTATGTATGTATGTGGGCTTTTATGAAGTGCACTTTAGTAGCCCTCTCGAAAACGCGCTGAAGGAATCTGAACAGATGGGTCTTAACATAGCTAGAAGAAGTAACCTGAGCAGATTTTAAATGGACGCTCGAATGTCAACTGGAAGATTGTTGGGTAATTGCTTGATGGATTGAATGTGTACTGTATTGATTCATACATAGACGGCTGAGTGAATTTGTACTATATTAATCAGTATTTTGGTGCTTAATTGATAAAGTGATATTACAATGCATTGATTGAAACATCGGTAATTGATTAAATTAGAGATCTATACTGCATTAGTTAAACACACTATTGGTTGATTGAAAGACTGATTTTAGGCTATTCTGATCGAATCATGGATGGTAGATTGATCGAAGGAGCGATTTTATGCCGTATTGATTGATGTATAGCAGAGTTTGATTGATTGATTATAGATCCACCTGAGTGGATTGTTCCTCCAAGAAGTCCAGTGGCTATTAGAGGAAGTGACGTTACGCTCGAATGCCTCGCAGAGGGTAATCCCCCGGTCAAGTACCAATGGTTCAAGGTTCGTAGCCAAGCTTCTGCGGAGAACTGTATGTATGCATAATATTGTATATGCGTCTATGTATAGATGGATGTATGTATGTATTTGCGTATCTATGTAGGCATCGATGTATGCATGTACTACGTAGGTATGTATCAAAGCGTTTATATAGAGCTTGGAAACCTTTTGAAGGCAAGACGTACGTGGCTGTCTGTGATCTAACTAAACCGGTGACTTAAGGTGAAACAGAGGATGATGATGATGAGTTGGATCATTGAAACTCCTCAACTTAGATGGTCCCAAAACATAAATTGTAATTGAAATCAAATAGGAATCAAGTATTTATAATATAATTTAATACAATAGAACACAGAATAACATAATTAGCATAAATGTATAGAAGAAAAACAGTCCTTAAATGAGTCCCACGGCATACTTTGCGCTCATTGAATGGATTTTGTTAGCCTTTTAGCCTAAGTATATGATGACGAATGGCCAGGTCTTTCCCACGCAGCCTAACCATGACAGTGTACGGTCAATGTACTCATTTAAAAGCTGAATTCACTGGGGCACAAGTGGGGCACAGATTTCTAGCGGTGTTTCTGCCCTGACGGAGATTTTAAGCCCGAACTCGGTTATTTTAAATTAAGCCCGAACTCGGTTATTTTAAGCCCGAACTCGGTTATTTTAAGCCCGAACTCGGTTATTTTAAGCCCGAACTCGGTTATTTTAAGCCCGGACTCGGTTATTTTAAGCCCGAACTCGGTTATTTTAAGCCCGAACTCGGTTATTTTAAGCCCGGACTCGGTTATTTTAAGCCCGAACTCGGTTATTTTAAGCCCGAACTCGGTTATTTTAAGCCCGAACTCGGTTATTTTGAGCCCGAACTGGAGGTTGTCACTTGACACGCCAACCGGTAGACTATCGCGTGACTCATTTAATATAATTAATACAAGAGAGGTGCACTGTTTTGTCTTGCAGGAAATCGTGACAGCAAATGGTGCAGTGGAGGAGCCTCTGCGAAATGACGTTGACGACGACGATGATGACTATGATGATGATGATGACAAGAAGGAGGAGGATGATATTGATCATTATGGCACCGAGACGTTTTCGATCAAGCGAGTGGAGATGGCGGACCAGGGAAGATACATCTGCAGGACGTCGAACGGCCTTGGCTCCATCGATGCCTTCTATGACATCAACGTACTAGGTATCATTTGATATAATATACACCGGACCAACGCTATAAAACGCGTCGATAAACGCCAATTCGGTTATAAAGCGGTCGCAGTCTTGGATCCCAGAGTTTAATTATGCATACGTGTGATCTGTGAAACAAAATATACAGCTCATATGGTTTATCTGAGACTTAGCTGCTCTTTTCTCGTCATTCGCTGAGCTGATGGCTGGTCAAAGGCTGTGTTTTGGTCCGAGTTAGCTGCTCAAATCCGTCCACGTCGTATCTGTAAATGATTTTCTTTCCAAGAGACTTATTCTGTCATCATCACCGTTAGCTTAGATGCAGCATGCGTCAAAATAATTTGCTCAATTCTATTGGACGATTGCCAGATTTAAATCGCTCGACATTGCAAGGGAAGAAACGTAAACTTTGACCCTTGCTGCAGGCTTTTAGACTGCTCTGAAGTGGTTAGATATGGTTATCCAGACTAAAATCATGCGCGTCTTTGTATTCTGTTTCATTTCTCAACGAAGCACTGCGGCATTGAGAAACTGTAAACGGCCGATCTGACCAAGATTATTTTCACTTCTGTACCCCGGGTTTATCTGTTTCAGTTAAATCTCTTAATATCGCAAAAGTGTCTTCATTATAAATTGTTTCTTGCACAGGAAAGCTGGTTTTAAGGTATAGTATATGCACTCTGTTGATCTAAGATAACTGATGCCGCTTAAATATTGCTACGGCATTTCATACACGAAATTGCAATTTAGAATAAAGAATTTTGTGGCCGCATTTATAAGTCCGAAGACACCTGCCTGAAATGGTTATAGACTCGTTTTCCGTGAACGTAGCGTATTCTTGCTGTCATTAGCCCACTACAACCTGCAAATACACAGCTATATAGACAGGTACGTATATATAGTCGCAAATTACTACGCAAATTATCATTTCAGTATAACGCAGTCCTCATGCACTATACCGCGGTATTTGAAGTGGATCCCAATCCCGTATTATAGCGAGGGTACGGTGTACTCGTAATGACATTACTAACAAGAGCCGTTCTACATAGGCTATAGCTTCAAAGTCTATACGACGAAGAGGCAGATGCGACTCCGTTCATCGTTATCGTAATCGAGATCTGACCAGCGCCAACCGGGATCAGCCCAGTCGCAGATATCAGCACATTTTTCACAGCCGCTAAGTGAAACAAAATCGATTCTCAGACAAGGTTCGGTTGGAGAATTAAGGTTTTATATAGCGACAGTAGCCTATAGCTTCGACGAAGCTCAGTTTTCAATACTTCGATCGATCGATCTTTCAGCACCGTTGCCCTTTTGATTGAGTGCCTCATCAGTTAAGGTCCTCTGGTACGGACCGTGTTAACCTGAGGTTCGAATCTCTTAAATAAGCCGCGATTGGTATGCGAACCCGGCATCCTTACGACCGTAGAGGCCAAGTCGGACGCTATCGAATGGAGCTAGCTAACCAGGTCAGCTAGACGACTACGGTAGACGGTGTTTGACTGTGACATAAGAGCCGCGAAGGGTATGGAGAAGAGGAGGGACCAGGATAGGATTTGTAGAAGAGGAGTATTTTTCAGTTTTGAATTAAGAGCCTGTATGCAGTGGCGTAAATCATGGGGGAGAGGGGGACTGTCCCCCCAGAGTTTTGACTTAAGCCCTTCTGTCCCGCCCAAAATCTGGCCCTCGTAGGTACTCTGCCCCTCCCCCAAGTTATGTATAGACTTTCGCCTCTGCCTGTGTGCAGTGCAGTAGCGAAGGGCTTCAGCACCTAGGGGCAAGATTGAATGACTGCACCCCTTTCTAATTTTCTAGTTGACTTTTAATCGTTCATATCATAGTACTGTGTAACAGTGTGTACTAATTTAATACAATTACAAATATTATATGGGCAAAGGGTTCCAGATTTTATTCAATTTGCCTTTGATCTGTAATGCGTGATGAAACATAATATGTAAACGATTTTTATATAATTTAATTTTTATGAAGAGACAAATTTAAACAGCAAGACGATCAGCCATGAGCAGTGGCTTTTACTTTTTTCAAATACTAACAGTAGCATATTGTCATAATTGTCTGCTAGGCGCCGCTCTCTAGTCTCTGTCCCTCTACGTTACGCCACTGCCTGTGCGGCAGTGCATGAGGCGCTGTGTTTGTGTGTGTTTCCTTTTTAGCGACTAGCTGTGTGGTAACAAAGACCATTAGCGTCGCCCTCCTCCTTTATCCAGGCTTGGTACTGGCACTGTCAGCAAGCGAACAGTGGCGGACTCAAAACTCTGTTTGTGACTTCAGTATAAGCGTATGTAGTAGACGTCGTTTGTAAGAGTATACGGTTGTTTGTGGCTCTGTAGTTGTTCCGGTCGTAACTGTTCCGAAACATCCCTCTGTCCTTGAGGGAAAGACAATCGTCCTACCGTGCGAGGCTGCTGGCGTACCTGCGCCCACCGTCAACTGGAAGAGATGGAACGAAGACGGCGAAGACCTCAACCTCGTGGTAAGCAACGCTGGACGGTGGTACGACATCTGGCGAATGGTTGAGCGAATAGCGTCAAGTGGTTGATGGTTGGCAGAGTGTGGTTGAATGGATGGATGAATGGGTGGATGGGTGGGTGGGTGAATGGGTAGGGGGTGTGGATGGTTGGGTGAATGGGTGAGTGTGTGGGTAGATGGGTGGGTGGATGTTTGGGTGGGTGGATGTTTGGGTGGGTGGATGGATGGATGGGTGTATGGATGGATGGATGGATTGATTGATGAATATATATATATTCGTTTTATTGAAACCTGAGTGACAAACCGCATTCAGTGACAATAGAGATAAGCATAAAATGTAACTATCGTCTAAATAGTACCCTGGGTATAAAATTAGTGTCGTCTTTTTCAGGTAGTGTGAATTGGTGTGGTCTAGGGCGCAGGTCATAACTGCGCTGAACAATGGGTGGAAACAAACTCCGAAGGACGTGCAAGTCATTGTCTATGACTGCTTTTAGCAATCGTCCCTCAACCCCCCAAATCATTGTCTCCAACCGCTCAGCATCAGGTGGTAGGAAGTTCAGCCGCTGCATTTTTGCGAGGAAGCGCTCTAGCTTGCTTCTGTCGCCGGCAGATGCGAGGCCCCACCAGGCGGGGGCGGCATATAGGATTCGCGAAGTGACCATGGCCCTGGACACACCGTGGAGCGCCGCCTGGGGAAGGCCATGGGATCTCAGGAGCCCAAGGGCGTAGAGGGAGCTGGTGCATACACCGAGGAGTCGCCCGATGTGCTGAGTAGCCCGCAGGTCCCGGGTAATGGTGACACCCAGCACAACCATAGAGTCAACCCTCACCATGTCTGGGGTGGGAGGAGGCTCACCTACCCCCGGCCTCCGTGTGAATATCATCTCCCTCGACTTTAATGCGTTTAATTTTAGGTTGTTCTTAAGTGCCCATGTCGAGATGGCTGTAAGTTCTTGTCTGATAGTGTCTCTCATTGAGGCAGGGACAATCAGATAAGTGTCATCGGCGAATTTAACCATCTTGTTGCGTTCATTGACTGGATGGAGGTCCGATGGATGATTGGATGTATGGATGGATGGGGAGGATGGATGATTGAAAGGACGGATGGATTAAGGGAGATGCTTACATCACGATAGAGTTGGAGATATCTCAGTTGTTTTCGTTCTGCTTTGAGGATGACGATGACGCCATCAATGTGAACATGTCGGAGGAGGGAGGAATGGCTCGTCTTTGGATTCGCAACGCTGACCGGAAGAGGCACAGTGGAAAGTACACGTGCTTCGCCAACAACAGCGCTGGGTTCGACGCCAAGGATGTCGACGTCGTTGTCGAAAGTAAGCGACCTTTAATAGGACTTTAGAGATTTGTAGTCGAATCGGTAATGATTATGATGATGACGACTACGAGGACGATGTTGGTTGTTGTGGTGGTAATAACATTGATGTAATTGTTGGTATTATTACAGGGAATTTATATAGCGCCCCTTCAAGGATGCCTACTGAGGAGCGGAGTAGTAGGAATGATGAGAATGATATTATTGAAGATAATAATCAACAATGCTTTTGTTCATTATTTTGTTTCTGCCACTCCTGTTAAGGCTGTTATTACGGTTAAGATGAAGATGAAAATTTCGTTGGTGATGATGTTGTTGTTGTTGTTGATGAGAACGACGACTACGATTATAATGATGAAGGTGACGACGACGACTTTGATGATGACATCGTTTTATATTGCTTATTGTGTAACCTCGTTTACCGATCCTCTTCCAGCTCTTCCAGAGGCTCGCCTAAGCGACACTGAGGTGGTCGGATGGCGAGGGGAGAGTCGCCTGGTCACGTGTCTGGCCACGGGACTTCCGTTGCCAACAATTGTCTGGTTGCATGACGGGAAGTACGTCAGCAGCTCCAATCATCACGTTCAGGTGACAACGATCAGAGATGCTGAGAATGTAACCAGCATCCTTGAGGTATGCTTCTAGATAGGCTTACAGTAACTGTTGCCATCCAGTGTTAGATATACTGTCAGATAAGATAACGTATATGGAGGTATAGGCTATATATGTCTCCATCTCGTATCTCTGTAGGCTTGCTGCTATACCATCCACTGTGAGATATACTGTCATAATTTATAAGAAAACGGAAGATGTCATTATACCAGAAGTGTTTATAAGTTTATCTTAATCTTTAGTTGGATGTGCTTCAGCTCATATGTGGGACACTGTAGCTGATAGGTTAGAGTGCTCGCCTTGTAACGCGTAGAGTACAGGTTCGAATCCTCTCTGAGGCGTCTACTGTGTTAAGGGACCTTGAGCAAGACCTTCACTCACGGTTGCTCAGCGCCATCGATTGATGCTTGGTCACTAGATAGTGGTTCTTAATAAATGCATAATAATGATGATGATGATGATGATGATGATGATGATGATGATGATGATGATGATGACGATGATGATCATGACGATGATGATGACGATGATGATGATGGGGATGATGATGGTGATGGTGATGATGATGATGATGATGGTGATGGTGATGGTGATGATGATGATGATGATGATGATGATGATGACGATGATCATGACGATGATCATGATGATGATGACGATGATCATGACGATGATGATGACGATGATGATGATGGGGATGATGATGGTGATGGTGATGATGATGATGATGATGGTGATGGTGATGGTGATGGTGATGATGATGATGGTGATGGTGATGATGATGATGATGATGATGATGATGATGGTGATGATGATGATGATGATGATGATGATGATGATAATATTAATAATAATATTAATGCTAATATTAGTAGTAATAATTATGGTAAAATATGAGACGTTGTTGAAGGGTGCTGTATAATATGAGATCATGATCATGATCATGTCTGTCTACGATCGTGTCTTTCTTTTAGATCAAACTGGAAGATGATTTTGATTATCTCTTTGGCAACTATTCCTGTGTCGCCAAAAACATTCACGATCACGTGACGCGAGAATTTCAACTTCGGCGAGCGTGTACGTCATATCCGCTTTAGCAAGGATCATAGACCTTCAGAGTTTTTGATTGGTTGACTGACTGACTGAATTAATTAATTAGTTAATTAAGAAATGAATGAATGGATGAAAAATGAATGATGCATGATTGACTGACTGTTTGAGTGATTGAATGAATCGTCGAACAAATTAACTGATCAATTATCGGTTGATTGGGCGAATTCTATTATTGATTGATCAGTTATCGGTTGATTGGGCGAAATCTATTATTGATTGATCAGTTATCGGTTGATTGGGCGAAATCTATTATTGATTGATCAGTTATCGGTTGATTGGGTGAAATCTATTATTGATTGATCAGTTATCGGTTGATTGGGCGAAATCTATTATCGATAGATTGAACAGTCATTTGATGGATTAATTGGTGAATAGATCGATTAAGGTATTAAGCAGTCAGGTTGATTCTTCCTTTGAGAGATGGATTTATAGACGGAAATCAATTGATGATGATCGAACGATCGATTACGGATTACGGATTAACTCATCATGATCGATAAAGAGATCGATGGATCGACTGATTGATTGATTTGCCCTCCCTGTTCATTGGCAGATCCTCCTGAGGCTCCGCGAAACATCACCGTAATGGATGAGACGGCCAACTCCATCAGTCTGTCAGCCTCAGCAGCCCCATCAGGGCCTGGAACACCCTCCCTGCCCCCAACGAAATGGATCCTCAACTACCAGAAGACCTCGAGTTCCATCAAACCGGAAAAGACGATCAATCTGCTTTACGAAGAAGGTGAGAAGGCACTTTAGAAGTTACGTCTCTAGTTAGCTAAGGACCACTTACTTACTAACGAAAATTTGGGCGCTTAATGAATATCAACGCCATTTAGGCCAGCTCTGGCATGCACGCATTTGTGAGGTACTAAGAAGCGTCTAGATTACTTACTGTATTGCATAATAGTTACTAAAGCCCTGTGTCTGGTGCATTAGTCATGCTAAGTGAATGTATGACTGCATTGATGGGAGAGAGGTGTGAGGGTGTGTTCCCATGCATGATGAGCGAGTGAGTGACTGAGAGATTGAGTGAGTGGCACTCAGTGCACGAATGAGTGAGTGAATAAACAAGTCTAATGATCAGTGGATGAATTCTTGAGTGAATCAATGAACGAATAAGTAAATAAATGGACGAATGAATGAACCAACGATGAAAGAAAGAATGAACAACTGAGAGAGACAGAGTCAGAGACAGATAGACAGACAGACAGACAGACAGACAGATAGACAGACAGAGAGAGACAGAGCGTGCGAAGGGAGGGAGGGAGTGAGGGAGATAGATAGACAGACAGACAGACAGACAGAGAGAGAGATTGAGAGAGAGAAAGAAAGACAGACAGACAGAGACAGACAGACACACACACACACTCTTTCTTTCTTCTTTTCTTCCTTTCTTCCATCCATCCATTTATCCATCCATCAATCCTTCCTTCCTTCCTTCCTTCCTTCCTTCCTTCATTCCTTCCTTCCTTCCTTCTTTCCTTCCTTCCTTCCTTCATTCCATCTTGCATTTGTTCGTTCCATGAAAAATTCAGTTCGGTCTACAGATTCGATTCCCATGTTTCATTTCTTACCATCTTCGCACTGGGCGAAGCTTATTAAGCAATCGAGAAACTACTTTCAAAGTTCCGAACAGGATTCTGATTGAGCAATTACAAGAATCTGACATCAAATAAATCGTTCAGTGAAGGTGTTAAAAAGGTGTCAAAGAGATGGACGATTGTGAGCGAATGCTTGTGCGCATCTGTATACGTGTGCGTATAGAAACAATAATTATATGAAATAATAATAATAGTAGTGGTGGTAGTGGTGGTGGTGGTGGTGGTGGTGGTGGTGGTGGTGGCGGTGGTGGTAGTCGTAATAATAATATTAAGAAGAAGAAATAAATGAATTAATAAATAAATGAATAAATTTACTGAAAGGAATGCAGTAGAGAGATAGATAGACAGACAGACAGACAGACAGACAGACAGACAGACAGACAGACAGACAGACAGACAGACAGACAGACACAGAAAGAGACACAGACACAGAGCTGAGTGTTAGGTAGTGATTGATAGCTGTTGTGATGAACTCCTTGGATTTATTTCTACATCGAACGAACGTCTGATTGATTGTTTATTGATTGTTTGATTGTTTGATTAATAACTTGTAGGGTCGAGCATCATCGTAGGTAACTTGGATGCGGATACTGCCTATACGATGTACCTGTCGGCTGCTAACGCTGCTGGCATCGGGCCATCCGTCAAATTCCAGGCGAAAACAACATCAGATGGTAAATCAATTGATAAATGGATCGACTACATGTAAAGTCACAGTTAGTCAAACTTGATAAACATATCATCATTCATATTGGCCAGACAACTAGACTTTCAGTTGGCCAATCAATAAATCAATTATTCATTCTTTAAATCATTCAGTCAGTCATTCAGTCATTCACTTAGCCAGTCAGTCAGTCAGTTTGTCAGTCATTCAACTGTAATTCATTCAATTAGCCTGTCAGTAAGTCAGTTTGTCAGTTTGTCAGTCAGTCAGTCAGTCAGTCAGTCAGTCAGTCAGTCAGTCAGTCAGTCAGTCAGTCAGTCAGTCAGTCAGTCAGTTATCAGTCAGTCATTCAGTTAGCCGGTTAGGTAGTCAGTCTGTCATTTTGTCAGTCAGTCTGTTAGCCGATCAGCCAATCAGTCAGTCAGTAATTCAGTCAAAAGTAAGTCATTCTGTTAGCCGATCAGCCAATCAGTCAGTTAATTACTCGGTCAGTCAGTTTGTTAGCCAGTGTAAGAAGCTGTTTAGTCATTACTTCACAAAAAACCGTTGAAAGCTATAAAATCCTATAAGAGTGGATGCCTTACATTACAGTGTCATAGATTACGTTGTAGACGTGGCCTCCAAGTACCCTGTAAACGACGATGAAAGGGGCGACTTCCAAGGGGACGACGGCAGGGCAGTGGATGCCTCCCTTCAGCTGGATGCAGTGGCCCTCGAGAAGGACCTTCTCCTCGAGAGAACCCTTCTGTCCGACTGGGGTGGCATCTCCATCGGCCTCGTCATCGGCATCGCCGTCATGCTAGCCGTCGTGGTCGTTACCGTGTCCGGTGCCATCGTCCGGACGCAGAGAGCCGTGACTGCACGCCGTGCGGTCATGACGGTCGTCAAGGAAGGAGGTTCAGGGTCGACGACGATCAAGGTCAGCGAGTGCAAGGACATCGACAGCCTCAAGGTCGAGACGAACCGCCCGAAGACGTCGGTTGGCCCGATACCCGGCGACCGATACGGGTCGTTGGGGTCACGGAAGAACTTCCGGGTCAAGGAGGGGTCAGTGGGGGCGTCGCCGGTGATGGCCAGGGCAGGGGTTGCGTCCCCGGGAGTCGTAAGAGCGGCGGCGGCGGGTGTGGTACCTGTGGATGGAGCGAGCACCGCACAGAGTCAGGCCTGGCAGAGCATGCTGTTGAAGGCGGAGGCAGAGGCGAGGGATGAGGCCCTGCTGAAGGAGTTGGAGGCACAGGGGGTTGTGGATGGACTGCCCCATCCGCCGCCTGAGCTGCTACTACACGAGAAGAAGGAGACGGGTGGAGAGACCGGGGAGGCGGAGGAGGGCGGAGAACAGGGGGAGGAGGAAGTGGACGAGGAGGAGGACGAGGTCTTTGGAGACGACGATACCTCGCGGACCAAGGAGGGTGAGTTGTCCGAGGAGGATGGCATGAGCCTCAACAGTGACGACGACGCTGGGTTCCCAAAGGCTCCGCAGTTCGAGGGAAAGTCCTTCCTCCAGTACTGATCCCCCTCGATGGCTTCACTCACCGATCCATTTGACCTTTCTAATTAAGTAACAAGAACCACTATACCAAAGGATTCGAAAACACATCCTTCCAAATGGGTTGCCATGAAAATACATCCACAAACCTGACTCACAATCAGAAGCTAGTCATCCTTATATCTCTCATTTTGATTGACGATGGTCTCCTGTGCATTTTTGATTTTGAATTGAGTATATCCATACTCTCTTTTGGATCGTTCATTGGCCAAATCGATATAAATATCTTCCAAACTTCTTCATTTAAAATTGATTCCTGATGTCTTTTGTAAAATAATTGTCAAACAGTTTTTAACGTGCCACCAATTTCGGCCACTGTCCGTAAAACATAAAGAGGGAAAAGAATATGACTTTGGTTGTAACTTGTAAGTTATTACCTGTTTTTTCTTTTCGAACTGTTTTGAGGTTTCCTCGTTGATGACCCTGCCGTATGTTAGCACTTAGCAGCCAAAAGACGATCACTTTTGATTACAGTTAAGAGAACGAACTCGTCATTTGTGATGTATCACTGTTTGCTGTGACCTCTATTGATTAATAATCGATCTGTCTTAATTGTTGATGTGTTACTGTGACTTTTAAGTAACGCCTTGCTGAACTGATTTTCTCCGTGAAAATGTGTAACTGCGTACCCATATGATTATATAATGGTAACACTACATCGTGATGTCCATGAAACTGTTGTTGAGCTAAGGATTTTCAACAATCTGACCCTCTGATCAATATTATGATTATTGTGTGCATGTAATGCGGTGTGACCGAGATATTGCTGTGGTATTGTCGTGGTATCTGATTACACTGGACAACAAATTTTAACTTTTTTTTTGCTGCCTAAAAAACTTTAGCTGTTCTATATAGATTTTGGCACGCTGAATCCAGTGGTGTTCTCATAATTTTTGTATCACGTAAGGTTTTTGAGAAAAATGGTTTGCAAGATTTTAAAAGAAATGCCCAGAAATTTACTTAGTGCATAGATTTCACTGGACAACAAATTTTAACTTTTTTGCTTCCTAAAAAACTTTAGCTGTTCTATATAGATTTTGGCACGCTGAATCCAGTGGTGTTCTCGGAATATTTTTACCACGTAAGGTTTTTGAGAAAAATAGTTTGCAAGATTTTAAAAGAAATGCCCAGAAATTTACTTTTAGTGCATAGGTTTCACTGGACAACAAATTTTAACTTTTTTGCTTCCTAAAAAAATTTAGCTGTTCTATATAGATTTTGGCACGCTGAATCCAGTGGTGTTCTCGGAATATTTTTACCACGTAAGGTTTTTGAGAAAAATAGTTTGCAAGATTTTAAAAGAAATGCCCAGAAATTTACTTTTAGTGCATAGGTTTCACTGGACAACAAATTTTAACTTTTTTTGCTTCCTAAAAAACTTTAGCTGTTCTATATAGATGTTGGCACGCTGAATCCAGTGGCGTTCTCAGAATTTGTGTATCACATAAGGTTTTTGAGAAAAATGGTTTTCAAGATTCTAAAAGAAATGCCCAGAAATTTACTTAGTGCATAGATTTAAATCTATGCACTAGACCTGCTGGGAGAAAACTGGTGCCATATCTGGAATCAGCAGGCCAAATATACCCAGAAACACTTCTAACATTTGAGGCAACAAATTATGTGTTGGCCAGTGTTATTGATGTGGATTATTGTGTCAATACGTTTTTATGTGGTGCCATACTGTCCCGGTCGAACTTGGCCAAAACGTTACATTTCTTAAGTTTAAAGTATAAGTTGTGAACTCTCGACAAATCGTCATTTCTGACCATGCTACTGGCACTTCGCACATGTCGCTGGCTAATTGTCATGTGCTATGAACAGCTTATCTAATTGACATTGTAAAAGTTGTTTGGTTGAGCGCTGGTTTGTAATGTACAGGTTCGAATCTCATCCACTTTGAAAGGACCTGGACAATTTAATGAAAAATGCTTAGCACAATCGATTGATGCATTCCAGAATATTGTTGTGTTTATGAATGCAAGAAATAAATATGTGTGCAGTATAAGAAAAAAACGTATGCAGCTTGTCTTGTGCTATGGACAAATTGCCGCGTGCTTTGGGAAACTTGCCATGGACTACTACAGCAACTTGTAATGTGCTATGCGACTATTTTCCTAGTAGGAAAAGATATCGATCTGCTTGCTATCCACTGTGTTGTCGCTCTGAGTTCTAAAACCAGAAGTTTTTTTATTCTCCAATTATGTTGAGTAATTCGTTTGCATTTGTACAGATTTTTCTTTGTTGTCGATTTACTTCCGTTAAACTGCTTCCGGTCACGTGACGCAATCCGTTTCCGGTCACGTGACGCAATCCGTTTCCGTCTCAAGAGAGACAGTAACGGAGTTGCCACGATTAATACATTCCACTGTTAGCGGTAATTATGTATGCATAATTGCATATCTGTACCTCTGAAGAAATTCCTGTACACGATTCCTATTTCAAAACCTGGCTGACAGAGACTGATTAACGACCTGGGACAGGGCCAAGGTTTTTCGCTATAACATTATGTTCCAAAGTTTATTTTTTTCATTTTCGTTTAAGAAAACACCGGACAATTCGGATGACACTGATTCACTGATTCTTACGAACAGCACAACGTTTAACCGTTTGAGCATTACATATTGTCATTATTATCATATCAGTTTCATTGCATTTATTTACTGCCGTCGAGCTCACTGTTTTAAATTATATGAAATGTTCTTTTTTAATTTTTTATTTTAATTTTTGCCGTCCTCTGGAATGTGTAGCCTTTAGATCATGGCCTCGTTTGTCGCTACAGCCCGCCCCTGGGTGTGCAAGTGTAACGACCGTGTATAACACGGGTTACTTCCTGTTGTCGGCCATATTGGAAAGACGCCATTTTATCGACGCAACGATAGGAGCGACGCCTATCGATCGCGATTGTCGCGACGAGGGTCTATTAAGTTCAAGTCGCGCTTATTTCCCACGATCGACGACAGACGCCGGCCCGCGTAGGCGTGGGAGAGTAATACTTAGACGGACACCGACGATGACTGATAGATATAAACGCGCGGACAGCGACTCGGACAACTAAGACAGACACGTATAGGCGAACGGACAGAGTCATCGGCGACACTTCAAAAGGATGCCGACAGAGCAGGTGCAAGAGAGTCGACGCTAGTTTCACACGCGTCGTCACCAGGTGTCGCTGGTAGGTAGAGAACGGAGAGAGATACGGACACAAACTAGCGACACAGAGGTAGAAGGACAGACAGACTGACTAAGGCACGGACAGTCGACAGAGATAGAGGCGCGCTGTTGCCGACGCAGACAGTTACAGATAGATACACGGACAGCAGAGAAACCCGTGAATTGTCGTCTTACTTCAAACGACGCTGCCTCCCACAGGTGTAGGTCGGGGAGGTGACCAAGCTCCAGAACCGTGAGATCTTCCCATGAAAACCGACGGAAGAAGGGACGAATTTATGGCGGGAATCTGTACTTCTGTGTGTTCGGCCGCCCGGAAACTGGACGTCTTGGGTGGTATTTTTAGCCTATATAAGTCGGCGTCGATCGCTCTTTGCATGGTATTCTCGGTTTGGACAGCGCTCTGGTCGGACGTACAGGATTTCTTGCCGCTCTACGATGTTCTACGTGGTTCGATAGTAACGTCGCTAGCGTATAGAATAGTTCGACGGGATAAGAATTTAGCGACTAGGGTTCGACGCCGTGCTTCCGAATCTACACTGGATTAATGTTGATTCGTCAATCGCTCGCTGTCGATCGAAAATTACGTCGATTGAGAGATTTGGATTAATCGTTTTGTTCTCTGCGAATCGTCTGGGCGTTGCGTCTTTGCGTCACGTCTTCGTATGCCGAGACCGAGTGTGTGAAGTCGTCTGTCGCTTCGAACCTTGTCTGTCTCGAGGTAAATCATTTAGCCAAAATTCATTGGGGAAATACTTTAATTTCTGAGTTTGATAATTCTGTTGAAGATTATTTTACTCCAAGTTGTGTTAAGGCTGATAACTGATTATTGCGTATTGAATAGAAATTGCTCTGATTTTGCATTGGTAATAAATCTGAAATAACTTAGAAACATGAGTCGTAGTCTTTCTCAGTCGCCTACACTTAGGGAGCGCCATCGTGAGGACGAAGAAGATAGAGCTTCGCTAGCGTCCGTGAGATCTAGGGCAGGTTCGGTCATGGATTTGATGTTCGAACGGTTAGATACCCTGCAGTCTAATATACAGTCACAAGTAGGTTCAATGCAATCGCAAGTAGGTTCAATGCAATCGCAAGTAGGTGCCTTTCAGTTGAGCTTGCAATCGCAAGTAGGTGAAGTAATGACCCGTTTGGAGAGATTAGAAACATCGCCAACACCAGAATTCGCTGTGGGGCAGGATTCGAACCCTGATTGCAGCGTAGGAGCTGCGGTTGCTGCCCATCCGGAAGCCGCGACCTTCCACTCGCGCCATGGCCTGGTAAATGTAGATGAAGATCCTGGTATGTTGAGACGCAGTGCTCGTCTCTTACACAAGCCTCGTGTATGTTACCGTGAGAGCGATAATCGATGGAATTGGCCACACGATGTGGGCCGGGATTTGAACTCTGGCAGGGATGCAGGTTTACCACCTCGGGACTCGCCTACAGCCCTACAGCGAAGCGAACCGCCCTTGGCGATAGCGAAGACCGTGGCGACGTCTGTCGACGCGGGGGCGGGCGCCACAATTGGTACCAGAAGTGGGGTAGGGTCACTTCCGGTCCAGGAATATCCGGTTCCGGCAAGGTTAAGAGTATCCCGAGGAGTAGGTGATGACGAGGTTGACCTGGAAACTAGGAATTTAGGAAACGCCATAGGTTCTGCATATTTGGATAGCTTAGAGATAGATGAAGTTTTAGAAGACGCTCCTGCTAGTGCTAGACTAGAACCAAGTAGTTTTCAGTCGTATCACAACTTGGAGTTTGCAAAATTGGGGCTTACTAATAGAGAAATTAGTCGTCCTACCCAAGTCTTTAACTCACGGGAGGCGGATGGTCTCTCTAATCTTGTCTTTGGCACTCGACCACCCATCACGACCACGGTGCGCTCACTCTCTGAGCCCCGCGCTTCTCATCGCCTGGCTGATCGAGACCAACAACTAGGAGCTGATCGACGGGATATGGCTAACGAGCGAGCCACACGAAGCCGAGACGAGTCTACGCCTCACGCATCGATAAGTCTTGCGACGACCATGCCTTATCGGCCGATGCCTGTCTTCGCTCCTATCGTCTCGAATACCGCTTCTGCACGACCAAGCGTACTTCCGCCTTTCTCGATGTACGATCCTGGCCTAGCCTACAACCAACCTGCCCTGTCGACAGCCTGGTTGATGCCTGTTCCAGTCTCTCTGCCTGGAGCCTTCAGAGAAAACTTCGCTGATGGCTTTGGTGAATGGACAAGACGAAACGAAGCCATGCGACGATGTGATGGCTTTGGTGCTCAAACGTTTGGTCAGAGTCGCGATGCTACCTACTCTACGCTTCCTACTCGACCGCCGCCATTGGCTTCCGAGGGAAACCGACGTGATCTCGACCGAAGGCCAAGACCTGATGACCTGAAAGCAGAATCGATATGGCAACCTACAGCTACGAATGAGAAGTTGTCAGTCACACCGATGACTTCCGTTGCCACTCAGACGTCAGGAGACGTCATCGTTTCCATGAAAGCTGAGACTGAGACTGCGATTGAGGAGAAGAAATCAATTTCAACTACGAAGGGAGATGCCGGAAACTCTGCTTCATCGACAAGCCAGTCTAGTAAGCCAAGACAATGGATTAAGCTGGGAAGCTACAGCGGAAGAACCGAAGTCGAAGTGTTCTTGCGTAAGTTTTCCATTTGCGCTAAAAACAATGAATGGACTGATGAAGAACGCTTAAATCAACTTATGTGCGCGCTTGTCGAGCCTGCGAGTCAACTTTTGTGGGAATCCGACGCCGAAAATATCACGACCTGGTCCGACCTGGTTCAACGATTACGCGCCAGATACGGTAGCGCTGACCAGGCTGCTCTGTACCAGACGCAGCTGAGCACAAGGAAGCAACGAGACGGGGAAGAACTCAACACACTGGTGCAAGATATTCGTCGACTGATGACTCTCGCGTACCCCGGAGCTACAACGATCCACAGCGAAACTATCGCAATCCGCGCTTTCGTCGACGCCTTATCCGACAAAAGCCTGGCTTTGAAAATTCGGGAACGCGAGCCTCGTTCCTTGGACGAAGCGTACAAGGTGGCCATGAGACTAGACAGTTATCGCAAGGCCGAAACCGATACCGAAGGACTTAGCGATCGACGTTATGGCCGGGTTAAGACTGTGAAAGAAATCGATCCGATGATGGACGCTATGACGAGAGGCTTCGATCAAGTGAACAAAGTCTTGTCGCAACTAGTATCGTCTTCGAGTCATGCAACGCAAGCGCAGACGAATTCTTTCGGAACGGTACAACGGGGAAGGACTGGAAACTGGCCGAGACCGAGACCGGATGCTCGATGGGGTGATAACAATCGGCGTGGGCCTCGGCGATGCTTCGAATGCCAGTCTCTCGACCATCTAGCTCGATTTTGCCCGCTGCGTCAACAAGCCAGTGAAGAAACTCCGGCAACCGTAAGTCAATCGGCTGGCGCTAGCGCTAATCATATTCGAGGCAGCAACAACGCCTATCTACCGATACAAGTTAATGGGAAATCCGTCTTCGCGCTCATTGACTCGGGAAGCGAACTTTCCCTGGTCCCGGCTTCCATGGTGAAACCCGGCGATATGACTGCGTCCGAACAACTTCTAAACGCTGCTAACGGGACCGAGATTCAAGTACTCGGTGAAACAGTTCTGCGATGTCGAGCTGGAGACTTTACGTTCGACGCACCATGCTTAGTCACTGCCCAGGTGAGCGAGCTGATTTTCGGGATGGATTGGCTAGAAAACCAGAGGGTGCACTGCGACTTTGCAGGACGATGGATAGACATACAAGGTTTTAGATTTGACCTCTGCAGTCAACCACGGGCTGGGAGATGCCGACGAATCGCCGCAGCACGCGACGTTCGGATACCTGCACTCTGCGAAATGGATGTAGAGGCATATGCCATATTACCGAATCTGAAACCCACTTGGAAGCAATGGGCCACGCAGCCACAAGTACTGGAGTCGGGACTGCTGGTCGCTGGTACTCTTTTGCCGGAACGTGCGCTGGACTTAACTGTCAGAATTATGAACCCGACTGATAGAGACATTAAGCTGCGAAAAGGCATACAATGTATGCTCGAAGAAGTTACATTAATTGAGTCTGAGAGCCGTGGATTTAATACGTCTGGATGTGCTTCGGTTACCGAAGTGCTTCGACGCCCTGAACAAGATGAGGCGGAGGTTGTTCTGGCTCCTCTCTGGACTGACATCGCCGAAGACGTTCAGCCTAGCATGAAAGACCGACTTCGAACGCTTTTGCTAGACAATCGAGCCGCTTTCTCTCTGAACGAGTGGGACCTGGGTTTCACTGACGTCCTGCAACATGAAGTGGATACCGGGGACGAGACTCCTGTTCGACAACCGTTACGACGACAACCTATGACTCTGTTACCCGTGATCGACGAGCAGGTTCGATTGATGCTTCAGCAAGGAATAATTGAACCCTCCGCCTCGGACTGGGCAAGCAATGTGGTTATGGTCCAGAAGCGTGACGGCACTCCACGTTTCTGTGTGGATTATCGGGCGGTCAACAACAAGACTCGTAAGGACGCATACCCTCTTCCGCTGATTAGCGAGAGCCTAGATTCTCTGGCCGGTGCTAAATGGTTTAGCACTTTCGACCTGAGGGCTGGATACCATCAGCTGGCAGTCCATCCTAGAGATCGCCATAAGACGGCGTTTGTTACACGTCGCGGCAGCTTTCAATTTAAAGTTTTGCCGTTCGGAATGTGTAATTCTCCCGCTTCTTTTGCCCGGATGATGAATCTGGTAATGGCGGGCCTGAACTTTGAAATATGTCTAATCTACTTGGACGACATAATAATCTTCGCGAGTGATCTGGAAACACATTTGCATCGGTTAGAACAAGTGCTACTGAGGCTGCGGTCCGTTAACCTGAAACTTAAACCGTCTAAATGCCGCTTGCTGAGGAAACAAGTATTATTTCTCGGCCACGTGGTGAGTGAACATGGAATAGCGACCGATCCAGATAAGATAAAAGTTGTGAGTGACTGGCCTACTCCTCGCAAAGTCAAAGATGTGCGCGCATTCGTCGGACTTAGCTCCTATTATCGGAAATTTGTTCCTGAGTTCGCTAAAATCGCTCGGCCTCTGCATTCACTGACGAAGAAAGGGACATCATTTTGCTGGACAGAGGAATGCGATGCGGCATTCCAACATCTGAAGCAATCTCTCACTCAAGCGCCTATCCTAGCCTTACCTATGGACACCGGGTTATACATCTTAGACACAGACGCCTCCGGCGCCTCCATTGGAGCCGTTTTGTCTCAAGTTCAGGACCAACACGAAAGAGTTATATGCTTCGGAAGTCGGGTATGCTCTGTAGCTGAACAAAACTATGACGTAACGCGAAGGGAGTTACTTGCTATTGTGTACTTTCTTAAAGCATATCGGCAGTACCTCTTAGGTCGGAGGTTCCTTCTTCGTACAGACCACTCGGCTTTGCAATGGCTGCGACGGACCCCTTTGCCGATTGGACAGCAAGCTCGATGGCTGTCCATCGTCGAAGAATTCGAATTCGACATCATACATCGTGCTGGAACCGCGCACCAAAATGCCGACGCCATGTCCAGAAGACCTACTCATGTCAACGCTGTTACCGAGGACACCAGTCTCTGGCCAGGCTCCGGGTTAGATTGGGATAAAACGGCCATGAAAGCCGCGCAGCTGAATGACCCGGAACTAGGATGGGTCATCAGACGAAAATTGGAGTCAACAGACATGCCTTCGTGCGAGGAGACCCGAGGACTCAGCTCTACGGTTAAGACTTTAATCTTTCAGTGGCCGCAACTAGCATTGGTGGACGGATTGCTGAATCGAGAATGGCTGAGCTGCAATGAGGAAGCAGACGTCCGCTATCAACTCATCCTTCCTGTGGAATATCGCTCCGAGGTCACCCGTCTCTCACATGAGGGCATGTCGGGCGGCCACCTCGGAGTTCGACGTACCATGGCCCAGGTACAAAAGAGAGCGTACTGGCCGGGCTGGAGAAATGATGTCCACGCACAATTACGGAGGTGTGTTCCCTGCGCTCAACACTTCCGAGGAAAACCACCGAGACAAGGGCATTTACAGAATATGCTGGTCGGAGAGCCCATGGAATGCATCGGAGTGGATATAACTGGGCCTCATCCGGTGTCAAGCAAAGGACAGAAATACATACTTACCGTGATAGACCACTTCAGTCGATGGGCTGAAGCCTATCCAATGCGGAATCAAGACGCACTCACTGTCTCGCGAATTCTCGTGGATCAATGGATTTCTCGGTACGGGTGTCCACGTCAACTGCTTACAGATCAGGGACCCTGTTTCGAATCCGCATTGTTTCGAGACTTGTGTCGGTTACTTCGCGTTGACAAGGTGCGTACCTCCCCGTACAAACCTAGCACAAACGGAATGGTCGAAAGATTCCATCGGACATTGAACACGATGCTGGCAAAGGCAGTCGGACAGAACCAGAAAGACTGGGACATACAACTACCCGGAGTGATGGCCGCATACCGGGCCAGCCAACATGAAAGTACTGGATATACCCCTAACTTTTTGTTCCTAGGTCGGGAGACGTGTTTACCGGTAGACTTAGTACTTGGTGATTGTAATGCAAATCAGGTGAATACCACGGTTGATGACTATGTCCTGGCTAGAACGAAACAGATGCAGCATAACTTTCGCCTAGCTCGGGAATGCATGAAACGTCAAGCAGTTCAGCGGGCGCACCGATATGATTTACGGGTCCGGGCTGCTGAGTTCCACATAGGACAATGGGTTTGGTATTACTATCCCCGCCGCCGAGTAGGTCTTAAGGAAAAGTGGGCTAAGTGGTATACTGGCCCGTATAAAATAATAGAAAGGCTAAGTCCGGTGCTATACAAGATAAAGAAGTCAGCTAGGTCCCAACCGCAAATTGTCTATGTAGACAAACTTAAAGCATACGTGGGTGAGCCGCCGAAAGATTGGCCCGAAACTTTGCCCGACCCAGTCTCCAACATAGGACCAGTGGATATAGAGGGAGAGTTCAACCCGGAGGTATCGAATCCCAGGCCACAGAGGACCAGGAGACAGCCCCCTCGATATCCGCAAGCTGAGAATTTGTAACCGAGTAATGGCGGGTAATTAGGATTTGCAAATCCCCGAGATGTGGTTAATGTTTTGTTGTTTATGATGAAAATGAAGATAGACATATCTATACTTTATGTTAAAAGACTTTATTGTACATAACTGTTATATGTGATTATCTGTGCAATTACTTGAGGGTCGTTGGATTAGCTGACAGCTGAAGTCAGTAACACACCGCGTAATGGCGGGTTATTATTTGCATTACGAGAGGAAAATTTTAAGTTTGATTGTGATGAATAACTTTTCTTTACTTTGCCAGAAACAGCAAAGAACTTTAGCATTAGCTGAAGAATATTTTATTGTGATGTATAACTTATAACGTATTTGATGTTTTAACTTAGACATTGTTGCCATTAACTGTTAAGAACCCTAGAGTTAACGAAGACTTCTATGGTTGATGTAATATATAATGCATAAAGTAGCTTTGCATGGAGACAGTTACCATAACTGCTGAGAGTGTAAGGTTAATAGATGATAATTTTGTGTGGTTGAGCGGCACGTAAAATGTATATTTAAATTCGCAGGAGTTCTGAGGACGTAGTTAAAAATTGATAACGAAGTTAAATGCTTGTCTTAAGTTAGGAGCTGAGCATATTTAGAACACCGCTTAATTGCGGCGGTTATTGAATTACCAGAGAGAGATTTTATGTTGAAATTTGATGAATAAGATTTGTTTCACATTGTAAATACATTACATGTTAAATAGTGCTAATAAGATTGCTTCCTATGTATAACATGTTAAATTTTGATGACTAAGATTGATATGGCATATTGGAGTTTAATGATTAGGATTTGCTGTAGACCAGTTGTCCTAATTTTAGTCATCGGCTGGTATTATTGACCTGCTAGGATTGAAATATTAATGTATTAATTTAGCTCGAGATCTGACCACGTAATTCATTGTGGTTTGGTTTCCCTTAATAATGATGATATGTAATGATGCCAGGCACCACAGAGAAACTGGTTAGGGTTCTTCCATGGTAACTTGTGGTAAACTTTGATAAGAGTAGGCAAGGGTCTACATGAACCGCACTTTAGGCTAACTTTGTGGTCAGAGGCCTAAGCCTAGGGCCCGGTCTCTGATTTATGAGTAAGAGGTTCAGATGCTCTATCTAAAAACTAGGTTTGGAATTCTGCTGATAGAAGTAGCAGTGCCAATTACTAGTAGTGACTGCCTCTGTATTTAAAAGTAGACGAGAACGGGACTAGAAGTCAGGTTGTGAATATGGCGTTATTTTGAGACTTAGGTGAGTTGTCTGGTATGCCTTTAAACGTAGGCCTGATACCCAACTAGATGCCGAGTATAGTCTTTGTGGTAGACGCCTTAGTGGTATGTCACATGACCTGATATATTGTTGATGTCCCTGGTCTCGTAAACTAAGTGGTTGATTTGGATTTTCCCCTGTAGCTCTTAAGTCATTGTTTGCCGTAAGGGATTAACCGTGAATGGCTGGAACTAAATGAATCTGTCGGTAGAGCGATGTAAATATTGATCTGCCTGTTTGAATACCTTTGGCAATAGAACTGTATTAATTGAACATTGCGATGTTTAGAACGAGCTGTGTCTATTGTAACGCTGATGCTTTTTATTTTGTGATGTTTTTGTCATGGTTGATGTTAATTGTATTAACTTTCGAATTTGTATGTAATTGGAGTAAAGACCCTTACTACATTTTAAAATCTCTTCTGCCATTTGGAGAGATTTTAAAATCTCAGTCGGCGGGGGGTAGTGTAACGACCGTGTATAACACGGGTTACTTCCTGTTGTCGGCCATATTGGAAAGACGCCATTTTATCGACGCAACGATAGGAGCGACGCCTATCGATCGCGATTGTCGCGACGAGGGTCTATTAAGTTCAAGTCGCGCTTATTTCCCACGATCGACGACAGACGCCGGCCCGCGTAGGCGTGGGAGAGTAATACTTAGACGGACACCGACGATGACTGATAGATATAAACGCGCGGACAGCGACTCGGACAACTAAGACAGACACGTATAGGCGAACGGACAGAGTCATCGGCGACACTTCAAAAGGATGCCGACAGAGCAGGTGCAAGAGAGTCGACGCTAGTTTCACACGCGTCGTCACCAGGTGTCGCTGGTAGGTAGAGAACGGAGAGAGATACGGACACAAACTAGCGACACAGAGGTAGAAGGACAGACAGACTGACTAAGGCACGGACAGTCGACAGAGATAGAGGCGCGCTGTTGCCGACGCAGACAGTTACAGATAGATACACGGACAGCAGAGAAACCCGTGAATTGTCGTCTTACTTCAAACGACGCTGCCTCCCACAGGTGTAGGTCGGGGAGGTGACCAAGCTCCAGAACCGTGAGATCTTCCCATGAAAACCGACGGAAGAAGGGACGAATTTATGGCGGGAATCTGTACTTCTGTGTGTTCGGCCGCCCGGAAACTGGACGTCTTGGGTGGTATTTTTAGCCTATATAAGTCGGCGTCGATCGCTCTTTGCATGGTCTTCTCGGTTTGGACAGCGCTCTGGTCGGACGTACAGGATTTCTTGCCGCTCTACGATGTTCTACGTGGTTCGATAGTAACGTCGCTAGCGTATAGAATAGTTCGACGGGATAAGAATTTAGCGACTAGGGTTCGACGCCGTGCTTCCGAATCTACACTGGATTAATGTTGATTCGTCAATCGCTCGCTGTCGATCGAAAATTACGTCGATTGAGAGATTTGGATTAATCGTTTTGTTCTCTGCGAATCGTCTGGGCGTTGCGTCTTTGCGTCACGTCTTCGTATGCCGAGACCGAGTGTGTGAAGTCGTCTGTCGCTTCGAACCTTGTCTGTCTCGAGGTAAATCATTTAGCCAAAATTCATTGGGGAAATACTTTAATTTCTGAGTTTGATAATTCTGTTGAAGATTATTTTACTCCAAGTTGTGTTAAGGCTGATAACTGATTATTGCGTATTGAATAGAAATTGCTCTGATTTTGCATTGGTAATAAATCTGAAATAACTTAGAAACATGAGTCGTAGTCTTTCTCAGTCGCCTACACTTAGGGAGCGCCATCGTGAGGACGAAGAAGATAGAGCTTCGCTAGCGTCCGTGAGATCTAGGGCAGGTTCGGTCATGGATTTGATGTTCGAACGGTTAGATACCCTGCAGTCTAATATACAGTCACAAGTAGGTTCAATGCAATCGCAAGTAGGTTCAATGCAATCGCAAGTAGGTGCCTTTCAGTTGAGCTTGCAATCGCAAGTAGGTGAAGTAATGACCCGTTTGGAGAGATTAGAAACATCGCCAACACCAGAATTCGCTGTGGGGCAGGATTCGAACCCTGATTGCAGCGTAGGAGCTGCGGTTGCTGCCCATCCGGAAGCCGCGACCTTCCACTCGCGCCATGGCCTGGTAAATGTAGATGAAGATCCTGGTATGTTGAGACGCAGTGCTCGTCTCTTACACAAGCCTCGTGTATGTTACCGTGAGAGCGATAATCGATGGAATTGGCCACACGATGTGGGCCGGGATTTGAACTCTGGCAGGGATGCAGGTTTACCACCTCGGGACTCGCCTACAGCCCTACAGCGAAGCGAACCGCCCTTGGCGATGGTTGAGCGAAGACCGTGGCGACGTCTGTCGACGCGGGGGCGGGCGCCACAATGCCGCCCTTAGCACTTAATTTTGGAAATTTCGGGAAAATTTTCTTTATTATTTCTGCCGAAATTTCTGGTGACCTTTTTCTTTTTTTTTCTTTTACTATACTATAATTGGGTCGTCAGAAGCCGCCCTGTCCTGCGCCAGAATGCCGCCCCTCATTACACCACTGTATGCTATTTATTGCATTATTTTTCTTCCTTTCCTTCCTTCTTTGTCTACTTTTATTAGTTTTTCTTATACTTTTTCAATTTTTTCTGCATTCACTCCTTCTTTTATTTTTCTTCTACCCTACTTTGCCGCCCCTGCTCAAGTGCCGCCCGGGGCGACTCGCCCCCTGCCCCCCGTACGGTACGCCACTGGAACCGTTCTATATGGTTGAAAGGAAACACGATGCTGTGACATTTAACCGCCATTTCTTGTACTTGAACTCCACACAGGTCAGAAACTAGGGTAGCGTACTACGGTATGTAATTCAAAGGGCATATAGAGACGTCAAGTGTGAATATGTTCTAGTCATATCATCGTAAAGTAGCGGCTTTGTGTATGAAGAAGTAGCGCTAGATAAACGTAAATAAATTTGCTTTAAAGTTTTGTAGTCTTTGGACCGACCTTGTTGAACTGTTTTAACGCTTATTATCGTACCTTACTGTATTATCGCTCGCAACTACGGGAGATTTTTAGACAGGGTTTACAAACTTTTGTTAATTATTTTAGTATTTGACTCAGTGTCTTGAACTTGATGCATTAGCGTGTATATATAAGCTGTTTGTTCGTCCTTTCGTAAAGCAACGGAAATCTGTTATTATTTTTATTGTTTTTATTTATTTATATCTTTATGGGTTTTTGTAGCTGAGGAACGTGTAATCCCCGTAAGATAAAACATGATTCAGAGACTTTAAATGATATCTGTAATGGCTAACTTATTATTTTTAACAGTTATTATTATTATTCATTTTTCAACGTTTTCAGACAATAATATATTATGTGTTCTTGTATTTAATTATGACATTAGATTTATTCTATTGTAGCCAAATGAAGAAGAAATTACGATGTTTCGTAATCAATGGTTGTAAACTCCTCTGGGCAGTACGTTGTTGCATAGCATTATGTTACTTATGTAACGCATTGACCTATCCAGTTTATACTTTGAATGTGGTACAAACTGTATAGGCCTACCCGAAACCCGAATGTTAATTATCATTTCCGATCCTCAAATCTTCTGACCTATTTGTTCCATTTTGTTAGAGTATTGTATCCAATGTTTACCGCCAACGTACGTATGACACTACCATACACTATAACTCCTTGATTCTTTTGCAACCACTTGTTCTAATTATGAAGCTGCCCTATATGGTGTCACGATTTTTTTTAGGTCAGCGATAAAAGGAACAAATAGGAGATCTGCTCTGAGATCTGATCATCTCTAAAATAAGTGTCAACTTTCATAAATAAGTCTATTTCATTTTGTTTGTGCTGAGGAAATGAATGGCCCTGTACTTATAATGGAATTTTGTTCTTGTGAAAATAATTACCCGGTATTGCAAAATGGAAGCGGGAACTGTGGCAGAATGTTCGACAGGCAGATTTTGCTGAATTGGCTTGGCCAGAACCGAGTAGTTCATACAGGTCGAAGTGACGATCTTTCGGAAAAGAATTCGTACATGACATACGGTCAAAATATTCCACCAATCGAGGAAAGGCAAAGTTGTGTAAATTGTAGTAGGACTATTTAGTCTCCGACCTTGTGACCCTATTCACCCAGACCTCTTGTGAACCCTTTTAACTTCTCAAACCCACAACAATACTCCCTGACTTATTTCGAAACTTACCATTGTTGACCAATATATTGGATGCTACCCTGCCCTCCAAAGCCTCGGCGGCGGCCTTACCCTTTGACCTTGTGGCCTTTATCCTCTGACCTCAGAAGAGCGAAGTGACGGCCATATTCTTTTACTGCGCATGTCTTGATTAGTTGTTTCCGGTTGTTGTTTCGATCGAGTGCGTTTTATCTTGTACGGGTTCCGGTAAGGTTGCGTTTGATAGTTTAAGTGTTGTCGAGGACATTGCCGCCTGGTTGATGAATGTAGCTACAGAAACTGTATATGAATGTCCATTTTGTGACAATCAATCAGATTGTTAATTGATAAAACCTCAAGCACTCGTACAAACACAAACATGCCAGCACACATACACGCATAAAACACATAGGCCTACACTTACAAACGCATTCAAACACATGCGCACATACAACCAAAACACACACATAAGACATAGAATACAGATACAAAAATGAAAACATACAGTCACGCACATACAAACCCACTTACGAACGCACATGCATACATACAAACATACATGCAAGCACATACAAATGCATGTGCAAATACTGCTCTTGGCCGACTCTTACTATGCATAGTAAGTAAGTAGGTTCCTGTTTAGTTCATCGGTTTAATTGAGATACTTTGCTGGAATCAGAAGCTTCCTTGGAAACGTAATTTTCATTATTACTGAACATAATTGGTTAGATTAATTTCCTTCCGGCATGTGTATGTGTAATTTGTCTTGAGGTCAGTGTCATGTGACTTCCGGTTTCATTGTTGCGCATTATATGCCTTCGAGATGGCGCTTCTTAGTGTTGTATTAAAACTGACCAAAGACCAAGTCTATTGTTGAATTCTGAAGTTAATACTAGTGCTGCTGCTGCTCCTACTGCTACTGCTACTGCTACTGCTACTGCTACTGCTACTGCTACTGCTACTGCTACTACTACTACTACTACTACTACTACTACTACTACTACTACTACTACTACTACTACTTCTACTACTGCTAATAATAATAAGAAGAAGAGGAGGAGAAGGAAGAAGAAGAGGAGGAGGAAGAACAGGAATAAGAAAAAGAAAAAGAACAGAAAGAAGAGCAAGAAATACAGGGAAAACAGGTAAAAACAGCAATAATAACAATGATAACAATAATAGCTATCCTTTCCCGAGCAGAGCATCTGGTCGATAGTTTGGCAAAATGTTCCTTCTGTGGCAATTCCTCTGTTGTTCCCCATGCATTAGCCAGGATTCATAAAGGAAAATGCCAAAAATTGTCCCGATTTTGAGATCTTCACAGTAGCAAATAATCACGATACGAAAACCATCAATTACATTCAAAAACTCTGATAAGTCTTATTATTTTATCATATTCGCCAGATAGCGCCGTAGTTGCATATGGCGTAGGCCTATACATACGCCTGACTACGCACCTATGAGTCTAAGGCAGTTATTAGATAAAAAGAGATAATAGAAACACCGAATCATCGCCACCACACACGTCGGTTTAACGCGATCGCGTTCATGGATCCCAGAGTTTAATATAAAGTACGCGTGTGATCTATGGCACAAAATATACAGAGCGTTATGATCGCTCTGTGTTGATCTCTTTTTTCGTCATTCTACGAAAAGCTCTGAAGTGGTTAGAAACACAAGCTTGCTGTCCTCGAGACCAATGTCTTGGTTTCGAATGTACTCCAGTTCGTTTTTAAAAGGCTTGGTCTTGAAACCTAAGGTCTCGGGTCTTGGTCTTGAGGTTCAGAGTCTTGGTCTTGATCTTGGTCTTGAGGTTCAAAGTCTTACAAGACCAAGATTCGACTGTCCATATGAACACTGATTAATTAGATCCGTTTTAAGGTCGTCGTTGGCCCAGCCGCCCAAGGCACTCTTGCATTCGTAGACACCAACTGGTGAACAGTCTGATGAACCATGAGAGGATTGAAAGAAAGACTCATGATTTGTACATTTTGTACATCCATTTGTTTCTTGCAAAGAAGAGCTTCTTTTAAGATGTTGTGTAGTCTATACTGTCTATGCACTTTATTGATCTAAAATAATAACTAATTAATAATTTCCACATAAATTCAGCATTCCATACGCGTATACTAAGCTTATATCTGGAACATGATCCCTAAAGCGGACAAATTAAAATCAATAACACAAAGCAATCAACCAACTAACCCCATTTGTTTAAACAGTCGCTTATATTCCAAAATGCAATAATATTTAAAATTAGACAGAATTCTGTGCTCGTCTTTACAAGTCCAATGATGCCAGCGTGAAAAAATTGTGGACTCGTTTTTTGTGAACATATTGAACTCTTGTTGTCATTAGCTCAGTATACGACCTGCAAATACACCGCCAAATAGGCAAATAGACATTACATGGTCGCAAATTACCATTTCATTATAGCGCGGCACTGGCTGTTGCGCGGTAGTTGAAGTCATGAAGTGGATCAAAAACCCCGCGTTATAGCGAAGGTGCACCATGCACATGTGATGTAGTTTAAAACTTAATGTATCTTGCATGCATTGTTTTAAAACTGTCAACTTATTCGCTAGTCGTCAGCACTGTATGCATTCGTGTCCTATAATAATATTGCTGCAGGCTTTGGATGTAGGTTGGGCTTGTGTCTCACGCGTAATCTTTCATTTCTTGTCTTTCTCATCTGAATTACCTGTTGTTGGTTTTAATCACTTTTTTAGCCTTAACCGACGCAATTAATGAGTGAGTCATATTTTGCAGGCTGTCTGCGACGATTTTTAAATCCCCGTTTCCGACTTTACTTTCCTGCCATGGAAGTAATTCTGACATCTCTTCTCCACAGTTGAAAAACTGAGTTTGTTCACGTGAAAGAGACCCACAGAGATATTGAGGGGAGGTGAGAATGGGCAGAATTGAGTGACCTTATGGAAGTATACCCTATAAATTTGAATGAGCCGTGGCACGCCACCGCATGGGTTAATAATCTAATCCAATCTCTATTTAATCTGATAATTTATAGAGCGCCGCTATCGTAAAGCAGGATACATAAATCGGACAATGGCTGCTTCAAATGTGCAAAATCGTAATCATCTGGAGAACTGAGCGGCTCTGAATAGGCTTCTCGGAGAGGCGCTATATAAATTTCCGGAATGAATTAATGAACCCCGGTCGAACAGCAATGGGTAAGAGAAACTAGAAGTATATGGCCTCACCTTTTAAACCTAAATGACATTAAACAATATTTGTATGAGATTTTTCATTCTAATAGAGCACAGCGTCACAATTGTATGGTATATATAAGCACATCGGTTGCCTTTGTAAATATCCATCGATTGAATCAATGAACATTCTTCGAGTGGCGCCATAGAAGTTCTCGTTTTTTTGGCTAAACTAGGTTCTTGGGTTAAGCCTTCAGAGGGATGCAGGTTGGCTGCGATTCGTATATATTATCTGTCCCCTATCTGCCCGCATGCTCCATGACCCTTCATCCTGTCCTCCCACCCACTAATCTATCTCTGCCTCCTATATAAGTACCTCTCTGCTTTCTACCCTCAGTCTGTGCCTACATCCACGTTTATCTCTGACATGTACCTGTATTGCTCTGCTGTCACTCCATTCGTCTGTCCTTCCGTCCGTCTGTCCTTCCGTCCGTCTGTCCTTCCATCTGTCTGTCTGTCCTTCCATCTGTCTGTCTGTCTGTCCGTCCATCTGTTCTGTCTGTCTGTCTGTCCGTCCGTCCGTCCTCTCTTCCATACGTCCCTTAATTCTTATGTCCTGTCCTTCCCTCCCTCCGTCCGTCCTTCCATCTGTCTGCCTGTCTGTCCATCCCACTCTTCGTCCATTCCATCCTATCATATTCCCTCCATCCACCTCCCTCTCTCCGCCCGTCCGTTCCCCCATCCCTCACTCCGTTTCCTATGTCCGCCCCTCTATCTTTCCGCCCGCTCCTTCCATCCTCCTCCATATCGCTCTCTGCCTGTCCTCCTGTCTCCCTTCCTTCCCTCTTTCCTCCTTCTCTCCGTCCATCCGCCGCTGAAGGTCTCGTGTCATCGTTGACGTCATTGGTCTCTTGTCGAGCCGAACAAATTGACGATGATGACCGATAATTGCCGAAGATTCCGGCGATTCTACTCCACCGTCTCATCACCTGCAATTACAACCTCATCCATCTATCCACCTCTCCATCTATCCATTCGCATATAATACGCATGTCTATGTTCTGTTCATATATATATATATATATATATATATATATATATATATATAATGAATAATTTCGTAGAATGATATATGACTGCTGAATGACCTATATATCATAAACGCATTTATGACGATGAAGTTTTGAATACAGGCCGATAAAAGGAGTATATATTATATGTGTACATGATGATGAATATGGTTGAGTCGGTTATACATATGACTTGACTATCCATTATTAGGGCCTATGTAGGCCTATACCTCATATAATCTTTCAGATTATATTTTAAGTAGATGTTCGCAATAAGCTTATAGTCCCTAAACATATTATTTTGAAGTGTATACATGTGCTTTAAAGCATCGAAATATACATCAGAGTCTGAACATTTGTGCGACATTTTCTGGAACGTCCTTGCAGCAACCTGTTGAATATACAGGTGGGTCACCGTGGGTGTCAAAGGGTGGTGAAGGATCGTCCTCGATCCATTCATTAAAAATGAGCGAAGTCTAAAAACCTATTCATTTGTTCAGTTTGTATTTAAGGTTCTATCTGCAGGTGCATGCGTCATAAGACTGCAGAAAGAAAATCCAACGAACGAATGTGTACAACAAAACGTATGTGTAGCCTATAATAATTGGCGTATATATATATCAATAAACATATAAAATAATATATATATACAGTGGATATAAGCACCAGTATGTATATGTATATATATATATATGTGTGTGTGTGTGTGTGCATGTGCATGTGTGGGCGTATGTGCGTGTGCGTGTGTGCGTGTGCGAGTGTGATGTTTTATGTTATCTACATATAGCTAGACATGAAGCGCGGGAAAGCGCGCGCGTGCGCGTGCCTGAGGCGTGCATGTGCGCATGCGCAGGCCTTATTTCGCACCGGAAGTAAGTGCCAGGTTCCCGTCGAGCGAAGGGAAACGAGGAAAAAAGAAGGCGAGAGGGAAGAGACGAGAGAACGGTATATACCCGGGAAGTAGAGACAGAAGTGGGGTGGAGACGTCAGAGGAAAGAAGAAGAATACATGAGGAGGCTGCAGGGTGTACACGATGCCCGGAAGGGTGGACGGTCGAAATAGGACGAGTGTAAGAAGACGATGCCTCCTCGTTCTCCTTTGGATGCACGAAGGGGCGAAGGGCAGACGAGTGACGGATAAGGTATATAGGGTGGCAGGGAGGTATCGGGGGAAGGAATTGGTGGAGGAGAGGAAGGGTGATCGGAACTGATGGGGAGCTGAAGACTTGAAGGGGGTATACACAGAAGATGGCATTCGATTCGATGGATCATCTTCTTGAGGGGTCTTTATAAGATTGATGAAGAGATTAAACCTCTGCTTGGACAGAAGTGATGATGAAGGTGGCACTTTCGATGATGATAACGACTACCACGATGATGATGATGATGATGATGATGATGATGATGATGATGATGATGGTGCTGCTACTGCTGCTGCTGATGACGATGATAGTGGTGCTATTGACGATGATGATGATGATGATCATGATCATCATGGTGATGATGATGTGATGGTGATGATCATGATGATAATGATGATGGTGATGATGATAGTGATGGTGCTGTTGGTGGTGATGATGATGATGATGATGATGACGATTATAATAATTTTGATGATGATGATGATAATTTTGATGATGATGGTGATGATGATGGTGATGATGATGATAATGATGATGATAATGATGATGATAATGATGATAATGGTGATGGTGATGGATATGGTGATGGTTATGGTGATGATGATGATGATGATGATGATGATGATGATGATGATTCCAAATGAACGCAAGCATGCCCGCACTCGTTCACACTTCACAACCGTTCACTGTCGTTCTCTTTAACAAACCTTTTTAACGTCTTCACCGAGCGATTTATTTGATGTCAGATTCCTGTAATTGCTAGATTAGATCTGTTCGCAACTTTAAAAATTGTTTGTCGATTGCTTCACCCAGTGCGAAGATGGTAAGAAATGAATCTGTGTTGATCTATAGACCGAACTGAATTGTTCATGGAACGAACAAATGCAAGATGGAATGAATGAATGAAGGAAGGAAAGAATGAAGGCAGGATTGATAGATGGATAAATGGATGGATGGAAGAAAAGAAGAGTGTGTGTGTATGTCTGTCTGTCTGTCTCTATCTGTCTTTAGTCTCTGTCTGTCTGTCTGTCTCTTTCTCTATTTCTCTCCGTATCCGTCCGTCCGTCTGTCTGTGTCTGTCTGTCTGTCTGTCTCTCTCTGTATCTCTCTCTGTCTCTCTGTCTCTCTATCTGTCTCCGTCTCTGTCTCTCTGTCTCTCTCTGTCTCTCTGTCTCTCTGTCTCTCTGTCTCTCTCTGTCTCTGTCTCTCTTCTCTCTCTCTCTCTTTCTCTCTTCTCTCTCTCTGTCTCTCTCTGTCTCTGTCTCTCTCTCTGTCTCTCTCTGTCTCTCTCTGTCTGCCTCTGTCTCTCTCTGTCTCTCTCTGTCTCTGTCTCTGTCTCCCTCTCTCTCTCTCGCAGTCGCTCACAATAGTCCATCTCTTTAATACACCTTTTAAACACCTTCAACGAACGATTTATTTTCGTGTCATGTTCAGGTGATCGCTGGATTATTCTGAACAATTCTCGAACCGTTGTACTTTGTCGATTACTTAATATTGTATTGTATTCAGGGGCGCAACCACAGTCCAGAAGTTGGGGGGGACCTACTAGAATGTGTGAGTGGGGGGGGAATTGCGAACGCCGAAGGCGCGAAGCTGCGATTGCCGAAGGCAAGAAGCCCCTAACGACTAGGGGGTATGGGGGAGCGTCGTAAGCTCCCCATCGGGGTCTGGGGCGGAGCCCCAGAAGCCGACGCAATTTTGAGCATTTGATGCCAAATGGAGTACATTTTGGGCTTTATTTACCTCAAATTTTTCACCGATGATTTCGATATAAAAGTACCTAATCCATCTAGATCTGTGAAAAATATGACTTTATTATTTGAATAAACTGGAAGTGACAAGGGTTTAAGAGAATCGAACGGAAAAGAGTAGGCCTAGAATAAGCTAGTAAGACCAAACACAAAAGTGACACCCAAAAGACAGAGTTTGTCAAACTAGGAAAATCGGCAGGGAGAAAGCCTGGACGCAGCGTTTAAAGTGGTGTGGGAACTGTGGGAACGGCGTTCCCACTGCTCTGGAAATTTCTTGCCTGCGTTCCCACTGCTCATCATGCAATGGGACCATGATAACACATGCGTTCCAATAAAACTCTTCTTCGGCGTTCCCACTGCTGACCCAAACCACTTTAAGTTTTAACCACTGCCTGGACGGGTCATTTTTCTCAGAATACCGTTAAGGCGTTTATGTTCCCCTACAGTGGCAAATCCCCACCAAACAGAGGAGGCATAACGTAGCCGTGCGAGGATAGTAGCTCTAACAATGTCAAAGAGACGTTCACAGTGGTAACCATGGGCGACCAAAACACGTAGCGCGAACATGGATTTTCGGGTTTTGCAGCATATTTTGTCCATGCATGTGTGACCCAAAGCCAATCTGATCAGAGATAGTGACACCCAAAATAACCATCTCCTGGACCCGCTCGATGCCAGGGATGAGAGGAGGGAGGGCAATAGGTTTGGACCTCGGTTGTTTGACAACCATTTCTCTGGTCATATATCATGGTTTAATTTAAGATTGCTAATGGATGCCCATTGCCCACTTAGAGATATGGTCAAGTTCAGAGAGTGCTGTCAATGCAAGAAGCAGGGACCAGCTTGCAAGTAGCTATCGTCGGCATATTTAGGGAGACGGTTTCTACTGTATTTAGAAATGGCTTTGACAATATCAGTAGGTCCAAGGCCAGAGCCTTGTAGTATACTGGCATTAATGGTACACAGGGGAGAGATTGCAGAAGGCAAGAAGTTCGTAACGACTATAGGCGGTATGGGAAGCGTCGTAAGTACCCCCTATCGGGGTCTGGGGCGGAGCCCCAGAAGCCGACGCAATTTTGAGCATTTGATACCAAATGGTGTGCATTTTGGCTCTTGTTTGCCTCACAATTTTCAAAAGTTGGAGGGGACCGTCCCAACCTGTTCGAAAGTTGGGGGGACGCGTCCATGGCCGTCCCAACCTGTTCGAAAGTTGGGGGGGGGACGCGTCCCACGGGTCCCATAGGGTGGTTGCGCCTATGATTGTATTGTATTGTATTGTATTGTATTTGGCTATTTATAAAGCGCTTCTCACAGCAAAAGCCTTTCAGAAGCGCTCCCAGTGCGAGCAACCCGAGAGAAAAGGCAGGATTTTAGTTTCGAAAAAGATGAGGAGAGACTACCAGAAAGGATAATATAGAGCTTCGCCTCTTGCGAAGATTGTAAGAAATGAAACATGGGAATCGAATCTGCGTTGGTGTAGACCGAAGTGAATTGTTCATGGAAAGAGCAAAATTGATGGATGGATCGATGGAAGGAAGGAAGAAAGGAAGGAAGGAAGGGAGAAATGAAGAAAGGATGTGCGTATCTCTGTCTCTCTCAGTCTCTGTCTCTCTGTGTTTCTCTCTCTGTCTCTGTCTGCATTTTTTGTCTCTGTTTCTCTCTGTCTCTGTCTCTGTCTCTGTCTGTGTTTGTGTCTGTTTGTCTGTCTGGTTCTCTCTTCCTCCATTCCTCTCTGCCTACCTCTTACAGTCTCAATCTGTGTCCGCGTTTTTCCTGCCTTTGTTTCTGCTACTCAGTTGCCAGTTCGATCCATTAACCCTACATTAGATGCTCCAAGTAGACGACGACTTGTAGTCAAGGAGGGTCCCTGTCCTGCCTTCATCGTCCCTCGAACTGCCCTCGTCCATTATCCCTCGCGTCGAGTGTCACTCGAAGCTCCAGTGCCACGCTCCTCTTCGGTCGCGATTGCCACAATTAGCAACCAATAGCAGACGGTCGAATGAGGCCGGGTCAGGTCGCGTGTCACCGGCCGCACGCACCCCCTCTGCTGGCTGCAAAGATCGCAGGTCGACGATCTGTAGGCAGACAGAGCGTGGAGGATATGGTCAAGTGGAAGAGGAGGAGGATGAAGGGGAGGAATTGGGAGATGGAGAAGGAGTGTGAGGCTGGAGGAAGATGAGGAGTTGGAGGAGGGGAAATGGGGAAGGGTGGAGGAAGAGGGAGAGGGAGGGAGAAGATGATTTTGGAGGAAGGGTTCGGAAGAGCAAGGAGGAAGAAGATGAGAAGTATGGGGATCAGAATTTGGGAAGAGAGAGGGTGAGGAGCAATGAAAGGTGAGTGAACTTACAGGTGTAAGTGTAGAAAAGGAAAAGCGAGACGGAGCAGGAGGAGGAAGTGAAGGAGGAACAAGAAGAAGAGTAGGGTCACTATAGGGTGAGGAGTAGAAAAGAGAAGTTGGGAGCAGAAAGGAGGAAACAGGAGGAAGAGGAAGAGGCGGACTAATGGAAAAATAGTCGGGAATAGTCAGGTTGAAGGTGCGTGGAAAAGGAGTTGTTAAAGGAAGGAGTATTCGAGAGACAATGGGAGGAGGAGTTGGGAAAAAGACGAGGACAATCAGCAATATAGACCTGAGATTCGAGTGGGAGGAGTGATGGAGGAGGAGAAGGAAGAAGAAGAAAATGAGGTATGGCAGAATGAAGGAGACAGTCGTTTGGTTGCTCGATTTAGGCCTACATCGTCATGGAGGCCACTCGGAAATTTCCTTCGAACCAAATGGCTCTTCATAGTTTTCAGACGAATAAATCCAACGGCGCCACACTTCCTTTTCATTCATTCATTCATTCATTCATTCATTCATTCATTCATTCATTCATTCATTCATTCATTCATTCATTCATGTTCATTCATTCAATTATTCATTCATTCATTCATTCATTCATTCATTCATTCATTCATTCATTCATTCATTCATTCATTCATTCATTCATTCATTCATTCAGTCATTTATTCGGGAATTTGTATCCATGTTCCATGTCTTGTTCGTTACGTCTCTGTACAGCACTTCTCTTCTCAGCTGCATTCCCGCTATTTGCAAACATAAAACGGTCACACTTGATCCAAAAAGGGCTTAAAACGATCGTCAAAAGTTTCGACGAAGAAAATTGTATAACAACATAAATTAATTTGCGACTTTCGAAACGTCTGGATTTGCAACTCCCCACCCTCCTCTTAGAAAATTGTACCGACACTTTTGGGTAATGGGTATACTACCTAAACTGAACTGAAGAGCGTTACTGTTAACTGAAGAGAACTATTGATCTCCGATAGTTTAAAGACAACACAAAGTCACAAACAATAGCATAAGTCAAGCATTTGGTGTGAAATTGAAATCTCTGAAGGAACCGAATTGCTTCGGCTATTTAGACATTGGCCTTTACACAATCATATTGCATCTATTAGTGTGCACGAGCTCTGGCGGTTTATACCTATAGTTACACTTGACCTCGCTAATTCTGACACGACCCCGGACAGCAGGAACAACAAGCATACAACGTCAACAACGACGACAACAACAGCAACAACAAAAGCAGCAGGAAAAGCAACAATAACAATAACAACAATACTATACCAAAGACAACAGATATACTATAAAACTATATCGACAACTCTATTGACATCAACACAGTACAGACGGTCAACGACAAGTACAAACGATAAATAAGGATGGATATAGAGTTTCATGAATCACCAGGTTGCACTTATCGCCTGCCACGACACTCATCCATCAGAAGTCTTATTTTCTTCTCTCCAGACACAATAGAAGAGAAATGGCATGCGCTTATGACCAAACAGACATTCGCACCGCGTCAGATAAGATTAAGTAAACAATGGTATAATGCTTGGTGGTAATGAATCCGAGGTGTGAAGAAAGGTATAAGGAAAGAAAAGTTAAATCTTCACGTCCAACTAACGATGTCCCCGTGGATCTCGTATAGTCATGATAGGCGTAGCTACATTGAGGTACGAGGAGGCAGTTGCCTCCTCTTGCTTTTTACTGTAACTTCGATTGACTAATGACCCCCAATGACCAGGATTTTGCCAATTGTTCTGTGAAGTTGCCTCCTCCTGAATTTAGGTGTCGCTACGTGCCTGCGTATAGTATCTGGTAAATGGTAATACGGTTTTGTCAATGTTGCTCATGTGTTTTTCTGACCTATAGCCTCGAATTGTCTTGAATTGACTTTATGCATGTGCGCTCGTCAGATGCAAATAAAGGCTATTTACTTACCTACTTACTTCGTCTTACCATGCCGTAGGCCCCTACGTGAAGTGACCTGATCTCATCTGCCCTTGCTTTTCCGTGCAGTCTCTTGTCTGTCCATATATACCGTTCGGTCCGTTCCCTATACCATATCCTCATCTTACTGTTATACATACAGGAAAGGCATGCAGGCACAGTCGATAGCCACGAATGCAATTGTCTTGGGAGAATGCGAATGATAGACCACGAACCCTATACCAGATGCAAGACCACATTACCCTACCACGTGCGGTTCGTCAATTGCCAATCTACGTCTCGACTAAGACTAATGGCAGTCGTCTTTCTGACACCGGACGACGTAAGGAAGGCAATCGATATATGGAAATCCGAAACTCGATGCTCGATAGGCCTACGATCGAGCCTATGTCTTAGGCCTACGGGGCTGACACGTGACCGAGGCATCCGTTATTGATGGATCTGATTGGCAAATATTAGAAAGCGTTCGTTTGTTTTGAAGTCTGGGCGCCACCAACCCCATTTATCTCCGATGATTTGATGTAGCGCAGTGTGGCGTGACCACCCGTAATGTAATGTAACGCGAGGCGTCTAAAGTACTCGGGGCGATTTGATAACGCAATGTAGCGTGGCGTCTTAAAATGTAATTAATTGCAGGGACCATGGGCGTATTTAGGGGGTGGTTTTACGGGTTCAACCCCCCCCCCCAATAAGTTTCCTAACAAAATTTTATATGCTTTTACATGCGAAATACAAAAAGCTTAATTTTTGCGACCATCTCCAATGGAAACCCCCCGAAATCTTAAAACCCCTCCGAAATTTTTCCTGGCTACGCCCATGGCAGGGACGTCTAATTACCTGGGGTGGGATGAAAGACGTATAAGATAGACATTTCAGGGGAGGATAAATTAAGTTTTGGGGACGGAAATTCTGAGTAAATGTTTGTAGAATCTGTCTTTTGACGTCTAGAAAGATAGGCCTACATGACGACGAGTGATGACGTATGAGTCTAATATTAATAAAAAAAGTGTGACGAATAAAAACTAAGAAGAGTTGGACATAATTAAAAACATATTTAGACTAATTAATTCTTTAATTAGAAATTTAATTAGAGATGTAATTGGAAATTATTAGGGCAGGAAATTGACATTCAATATCTGACTGAAATTGACAAAAAATAGGTTCTCAAAAAGATGTCGATTATAGACTATATCATGGCACATTACATTACAGTTTATATACGTTACACCTATATAGGCCTATAGGCTACATTTTCGTGCAGTACATTACATGGTCTGTTAACTGGTTCCAGCAGTGAGTCAAGGGAGAAAGTGTCGATGACCTTTCAAAGGAAGTCTATAGACACCCTGATATTAATTAATTGAAGGCTGAGTAATGAATATTCAATTAATTACTCTTGAATACCGTATGCGTTTGCCGAGATGTAAGGGATGAGGAGGAGGAGGAGAAGGAGGAGAAGGAGGAGGAGGAGGAGGAGGAGGAGGAGGAAGAGGAGGGACGAAGAGGAGGAGAAAGAGGAGGAGGAGAAGGAGGAGGAGAAGGAGGAAGAGAAGGAGGAAGAGGAGGAAGAGAGGAGGTGAAAGAGGAGGAAGAGGAGGAAAAGGAGGAGAAGGAGGAGCAGGAGGAAGAGGAAGAGGAGGAAGAGGCGGAGGATAAGGAGGAGTGGGAGAAGTGGGCGGAGGAGGAGGAGGAGACACCGCGAGTGGGTCAGAAGAAAATTCAAGTGATCCCACATGACAAGCAAAGCTGTTTATAATTATAGTGCAGAAAGTTCTCGGGAGTGTCCCGGGTGGATGTAAGAGAAACAAAAGTTTCTTACGAAATGGGCGACTATTTATTAAGGCATTGAAAGTGAGCTATATATAGGAAGAAGCCTCAAGAAGGGACTTCTGAGAAACTGTCTCAGGCTATTGGCTATATAAATTAGTTAGGTCAGCGTTTGAGTACCGCATCCAGGTATTCGAACAGGAACCATGTATGTGTGAAACATGACATATAGAACAACTGAAGAAAGTGCAGAGAAGAGTTAGATGCTATAGTAATATGATTTGGGATTATAAAAATCTGAGCTAACATTATTTAAGAAAAAACACGGAGCGTTATAGAGCAGAGATGATTCAGTTCAAGAGTTGTTGACTTGTGCACGGAGTAGCTTAAATGATTGCACTGCTTGTCTCAGTGGATGCTCTCAACGTTTTTAAGAGGAAGAATATAGGAAGCATTCTCTCTGTATAAATTACATTCAATGTCTTTAACACAAATAAGATAGGCCTATCTTGAATTTATCTTCTAACCAAATTTGTTAATTGTAACTGTTGACATACTCACAAATAATATGCTTAGCGCCCTCAAAGAGAAAGGTTGGTTGGTTTGGATTTTCTGACTTATCGGATATCGACCGTGCTTCACCGGATTCTGACAAAATTTCACTTGAAGCGATCATCTGATATATGTTCGATTGTGATTATGGTACTCTATAGAAGTCATTAGACTAGATTAGATTAGATTACATCAGGCTGATTAGATCAGATGAAGATAAACCACTTAGAGGCGCTTAAAACCCATGTCGTATTTATTCAATGCTAAAAAAACTTATCCATCATCGCATCACATGTTCCTCTCCTCAGCAATTGACTGTGTACTCCTCGTCTGCAGCCTGTCATTGGTTCTGATTGACTTGTCGAGCTACGGGCAGCGGGGCGTGGCCTCAGCATCACTGGGCTACGCATCAAAAAGAGGGCGTGGCTAGGAAACGGATGCGTATTGGAGGTGGGCGTGTCTAGCGGCGCCGGATCGTCGTATAGTGAAACCGGTCGTTCGCTAAATGTGGACTTAGCCCGTCGTATTTAACAAGTAAATACGGCAAGCAGCGTTCCCGTCATCAGCGTCGAAAGCGTTGCTTGCGTCGTCTCTGAGTAAATTTTCTCCAATTAGGCTAATCATTGTAATCATTTGCCAGCTGCTGATAAGAGCTGCTGCTGCTGATAAAACGCAAATTAGGCGGCATGTCTGGATCGTTGATGAGTATGTCGGCCGGATCCGGGGACTCGCTCGACCAGGACCTCGGAAAGTCCGCCTTCCTCGAACTTCAGCTCCAGAACCACCACCACCACCATCTCGCCTCATCGTCGGCCGGTCTCGGTAACGTCTCCGCACCGTCCTCCTACCAGATCCGTTCCGCCCCATCCTACCCCGGACACCACCAGCTCCACCCGTCACACATCTACGCTTCGCAGATGGACATGGGGTTCGGGTCGCCCCAGTCGCGCGGACCCTCCTACCCGTTCCAGTCGATGACCAGCGGTGCCGTTACGCCTCAGGCCGCTGGGTACGGCGCCTGCGTTCCTGCCCATCTTTTCTACCCGCCGTCAAACCCGAACCCTTCAAGACACCCAACCCGCGAACGTAAGTATGCCTGTATACAGCTACAATAAACAGGGAGTGGAGAGCACTTGCATGCTGGCTATTTGCACGGTCCAACAAATTGCGAGCGCGCACCTGCAATATGCTGTTTGTTTTATAATCGCACAATTTTGCGCAATTATGCAATTCGAAAGATTGTCGCCAGCGTTTATGTATCTTTTCCCATTGGGTCGGTCATTATAACAGCCTAATAATAATAATTACGATAATAATAATAATAATCATGATAACGTTATTAGTAATAGGAGTATAATTGTAATCATTTTGATGATAAAAATGCCAAAATAGGGGATATAAGCTAACAACATTTAGCGGTTAGTCGTCTTATTTCAACAGATCGTCATGTATATGGGAAAAAATAAGTTGGGAAAATAGCGCAACAGTTCTTTGTTGCTGTTTTTTGCGACGATGCATCAGATTTACCGGAGTTTTCGATTGATGAGTTTTCCGGATATTTCGCCTTGGATATATTATAGGAAAACTTTCTGACAAGATGACGCAGGTATTTGAAGCAAAATATAGATTTAAGTTTTTCAACAATACGTGACTCTGATTTCGACTTCGTGGTTTGCAATCTTGAGAGTTCTAAAGCGCCCAAAATCGAATTAAGTCGCGGGAACCAACTTATTCATTCTCTCTCGAGACAATTGGTTCTGTTCAAAATTAAAGAACTGCAAATATTTCTAATAAACGCGTTTTTGATTTTACAAAAGCAACCATCGACTCGAAATGCCTTCGGAGTACGATAACTGCGCTTTAGAAGTTAACCGCGATTACATTTAGATCAGATTTATCAAAATTCCATAGCAACTTTTTAAATATTTAAAAAGCGAAGGCTTAACTTTCTCCCTAAGCAGGTGTATATATATATACTCACTTTAAAATTATTTAGGCCCAATTGTTCCTTGGTTCAAAAAGTGTACTAATAGCATGAAGCGCACTCCTATCACTGCAATGCTCGTCCTATAAAACGATTTATGCATTCGGGAACATAATTATGTTCACATGTCACACAGTAGATATATTAGGCCATACATATGCGTATATATAGGCCTACATGTATATATATATATAGTCCATATTAAAGTTTCAACGTTATAGGCTACGTTTCGCTTGAAACTTATCGGTGCGATGAATGTTTGTTATGCTGAATAGATAATAATAATTAATATTAAATTTATAAGCGAAGACGTAAATGACGTCAATCGGGCTAAACAAGAGAAAACCTCGAAACTTTAGACGACCTAATTGACAAAAGAAATAGCATCCCACAAGAATAGAATCGAGATCGTTCACCATTTTAGCGCTTTTAAGAGATCCAGAAAAGGCGCTAAACAAATGCTTTGATCACTACACCTATATCATCTCCATGGCAAGTGCATGGCTGCATGCTGCAGACGCCAAGCGCTGATAGCGATAATGATGATGATGACGACAACGATGATGATGGCGAAACTTTATATACATGTATACATATATATAGGCTCATATATATAGTATACAGCGAGTATGTGTGCGTGGTCTCCAAAATTATGGTAGGCCTGCATATATGTATAATATATATGTATATATATATATAATAAAGGTCTAATATATAATTTATATAAATATATAATTATTAAGGCCTATCTATATATATATACGCACAGATATATAAGCCTATGTTAAATTAACTAAATAATGTTATATATTTGTCCGATTGTCTATTGGTCAGCGTGCTCCCATTGCAATCGGTCTGTAAATCGTTAGGTCGGGGATTCGAATCCTCCCAGACATATATATATATATATATATATATATATATATATATATATATATATATATATATATATATATATATATATATATATATATATATATATATATATATATATATATATATATATATATATATATATATATATGCTATGTGCACAGAAAGATGTTTCAAGATTTCGGCTGCATATCATGCCTTATCTCAGAATAATTTTGCATAGGCCTATGTGGCGAACTATATATGCTATAATGACAATACCCAGACTCCAGTCGGTGGGATGATCAGGCGGCAAGGGAGAAGGCATTGTGAACCTTCAATGCCGAGGCTAAAAAAATGGAGTCGCTATACTATACTTCATATATAGCATTATATATATATATATATGTATTATATATTATTCTGGGTATGGGCGTATACTACATAATCTGGATGATATATGTTGGTATATATATATATATATCTGAATGAGTGGATGGGTGCACGGTTGAATAGAGGTTGCTTGTTTTATCTCCTCATATTCATATATATATATGAATAATTTTAGGAACGTCGATATTATTTTAGGAATCTCGATATCCTGCCTTCTCTGTGGTTGACCCCTCGACCTGGAATGGTCTCCCTCTGACACTCCGCTCCCTTCCTAGAACCTTTTCTCAGACATTCCTCTCTCAACTTAAAATGGTCCGATATACTTGGCCGCGCTGGGATTGGGAGAGCCTCTGAGTAGTTCCCTTGAAGAGGCGCTATACAAATTGAAGTAATGAATGAATGAATGAATGAATGAATGAATTTACACAGCACATTTTTATCCTTGGCGCCATAATTCATGTGCAAAAGACTGGCTTATAGGCCTTCTGAAATCTGAATTAGGCCTACTATAATTATTAACAGAATTCTCGTTTACAAGGTTTGATATAAAATTATTCGTGTGGGTGTTAAAGGTATGTTATACTTATAATGTTATACACTTGATCTGGTTTTGATTTCTGTTCTAATTTCATCTTTAACTCAATTAAATGTATACACCCATAATTTTAAAAATTCCAAAATTCAACTTTAATCTTTGCAATATTTATCTGATCTATTAATAGATCTAATCTGATGATTTCTATAGCGCCGTTACAAATACAAAAACACCAATTGATGATCGCTTGAAGTGACACTGCAGTCAAAACTCGTAATCCGTCGAAGAAGTTCCAGAAATAAATCCGAAAGTCACGGAAACCAGGTGTTTAAAGATATATAGGGCCTATAAGTTTCAGGGTTTGATTAAGGAAACTGAACTGCAGGATAGGGTATAGTATACTGCATGCAGTGCAATATAGCCTATATGCATTGATATCAGAGTTTTAGTTGTCAAAAAAGACCAGGAGATCGAAAATTGTACAGATCAGCATTGCGAAGTATACAATGTATCACCAATCATGTTTTTTATTTTATTTGCAGACGACACCAACGTTTTTTACTCTCACAGTTCTTTGCAAACCCTTACTCAGGTCATAAATACAGAGCTTACTCTAGTGGCGGACTGGATTTCTGCTAATAGACTAACCCTTAACCTAGATAAAACAAACTTCATACTATTCAAATCCCATAGGAAAATGGGTCCCTCGGATGACTCGTTAAGATTATCCATCAATGGCATTCCTATTACCAAAGTCACCTCTACTAAATTTTTAGGTGTTCACGTGGACCAACATTTGACCTGGAAGGAACATATAAAAACTATTTCTAACAAAATTGCTAAAAACATTGGTATTCTAACTCGAACTGCATACTTATTGCCCTCCTGCATGCATACGCCTAAAATTATATTATTCGTTGGTGTACCCCTATCTTACTTATTGTAATATGGTATGGGCATCTATATATGATTCTAGACTACGGAGATTAATTCTATTGCAAAAACGTGCAGTTCGTATCATTGCGGGAGTTCCAAGGTGCGTTCATTCTGGACCACTATTTACTGACTTGAAGCTACTTAAACTAGAGCAGATTCGAACATTACAGATTGGCCTATTTATGTACCGCTATGAACATGGTTTACTTCCAACATGTTTTAAGGGATTTTTTCATCTAGGATCCGATGTTCATACTCACTACACCAGAAACTTTAACTCTTATCGCCCCATATATATGCACACAACAATACTCGCTTATTCTCCATAAAATCTGTTGGCTCCACAACCTGGAACATGCTTCCCTCTCACATACGTTGTGCCCTCCACCTACGGCACTTTAAAAAAATGCTGCATGCCTGTATACCTGATTAATGGAAATTAGCTATAACCTACCCTGCCGGATATTCTTTTTCACTGTTAGTTAAGGTTTTCGGTTTTTCTTTATATTTTCATAGTGTTTTGAATCGAGTTAATCATTTACTGTGTAATATGTACTATACTGTTTGCATTGCTGTACGAAACTTGATATTGCACTGTTTATCAAGGATTTAGCTAATTCATATTTCTGAAATGTTGTTCTAGGTGTCCCTAGTTAGCGGGATCTTGATCCCTTTTGGGACTCCTCTTGCGGCCAATCCTGATACTTTATGTTGAAATGTTATGTGTTTTTTCATTTGGCTTCAATAAAAGAGATTTGATTGATTGATTGACATGAATGCAAGTCAAAATCTATAATGTTGTTAATATGTCGTAATTCATTTCATTCATTCATTTCGGAGATTTATACAGCGCCCCTTGATGGCCTCGTTGATGGGTTCCAGAGGTAAATCTTCACATATAGGCTATATCAACTTCAACGCGACCTTCAATTCTCTTATCATTTTTGGCTTTGGTCGCAGATTGTGGTATTTCTCCAGCATATATCTCCCCAAAAGTGATAATTCATTTGTTGGAGTGCGGACAAATTTTCAGCCTTCCGCTTCCCTTACGACGTTCCAAAGCTGATCCCCTTTCATCAACACGACGGCTTATTTTTTAACGGTACTCACCTTTCACTATATATTTATTAGGGTAGGGCCTATACTAAGCGACGATTATAGCCTTAGCTCCTAGACCCTGCATGCTCATGAAATGTCTGCCTACTCATTTTATCTGTAAACGACACCTTGCGCATTTTGATTTTTTTTTATAAATCTCAATTTCATTGTGTTAATAAAAAAATAATTTTTCTGAAAAATCCTTTATTTACCAAATTGATCGTCTTAAATGACGTCCTGCAGTCTGCAGAGTGACACGCAGCTACCTCGTTTCTTTTCTAAATAATAATGATAATTAGGCTTTCTGGCAATATCAAGTTTGTTTGATAACAATTACTTGAGAAGTGACTTAATTAAATCGTTTTTTATTACTTTTTGCTGCATTAATATTTTCTTACCATCAAAAAACAGTGGGTGGACTCACTACAAGTGATATAACTTTTATTCTGTTTGAAATTGTTTGGTGAAATTTGGCTATTGTGCGTAGATATGAATTACCTTTAAGTCTGTAAAACTTGATTTAAAAATTCTTACTTTTGGCCGACATATTAGCAAAATACTATGGGGTTACTTTTTATGGGCCGTGCACCCTGTACATGACGGAGATTTGAAACGCCGATCCATCGGTTGACAGACCAACACGCTATAAATACATTAATAGGCCATCGCATAAAGACGTAAATTCAGCCATAAAATGTCATGTGCAATTGTGCATAGGCCTACATTATTTTGTGCATGTTTATACGAGAGACTCCTTTATAAGAGATGCTGTAAAAATCTTCTGGTATACAGGTCTATACAATTATTAGGCGTATCGAGTTATACACAATTACATTAAAATGAGTAAGTCGTCTCCAGTTGTAGGTTACAGATGTATGCATATACGTCTCAGCGTAATAAGTCAATTATTAAGGAGCATACCATGCACTGTATACCAACACATACTGCAGTGGATTCAGGAGCTGCATATAATATATGGAGTGAGACAAATTTACCATATAGTTGCACGACGCCGTGCATGCACGTATACAGTTAAAACTTGAACAGTCTCCAGAATTCCATTGTTTTCTATTGCTATTGTATTTATATATGATAATATATCTGAAGAATTATAAGGCGCAAGTTACGAATAAATACACCACAGATGCATTTGTTTAGTCATCTGCATGCCTTTCCCGTGTAATAGGGGTCTGCGGGTATACCCGTACCCGCGGGTTTACCCGTACCCGACCCGTACCCGCGGGTCGGGTACGGGTCGGGTAGACATTTTACGGGTCGGGTACGGGTAGGAGCATTACGGGTACGCGGGTATACCCGGTTTTACCCGTACCGAACTGAAGTTTTGGCGTTACATGTAATTGTGAGTCTTGCACCTTCAAAGACTTGTCATAATGGCGATATCGAGTCTAAGTACCATATCTTTGTTTTGACCTATGTCCTTGCGCCTTAGTGAGCTTGACATTCATTTATAGATGCTCAATTTAAAGTTACAAAATGGCTTGTTTCAATTAGCACAATCCAATCGTAGTGTTTTAGATATCATCTCATCTCATCCGAGTTTCAGGCCCGACAATCGGGGTCAGAGGTCGCTGACGTCGACCCTGACAGTTCAGCAGCCGTGTTTTCTTTAAAATAGGTTGATGCAGTTACAGTAGTTGAGGCTAGGCATAGTTGAAACACCAAGTCTAGCACCCCTTTCCCTCTGAGAAATAAACTATTCAAATAGCGGTAGGCCCTATTTTGTTCCAAACTCCCGTGTTATGCCTGTCTGAATAAAAGTTATTTTTATTATTATATTTTAATCGCCATAGGTAAGTGTAATCCTTCAGGCTCTAAGAAACTATCGGAAATGTTTTGTCGTTCTGGAGTTAAAGGTCATCTTCACCGGTCAAATGTGTAAACGTGCAACGAAACGCTGAATCGTTGTGTGCAAATTGAAAGACGCTGAAAGAGGCGTGCTGTCTCCTGCGGGTCCCCCGAAACAAGTTATTATTATTATTATTATTATTATTATTATTATTATTATTATTATTATTATTACTATTACTATTACTATTATTATGATCATCACCATGATCGTAAGACTATTATTATTACTACTACAAGCTTTGTAAGACCATTGGACTGGTAGGGACTGGAATTATGGGAAGTCCTATTAGTTACGTGGCGGGTACAGTACGGGTACGGGTATACCCGCGGGTACGGGTCGGGTTGGGTAGTAATTTCGAGTACGGGTCGGGTACGGGTACGGGTAGCAGTCCTGTGTTACGGGTACGGGTCGGGTAGCAAAAATGCTCTACCCGCAGACCTCTACCGTGTATACGTTTCGCCATTGTGCGTAAATTCTCTGTCTCTCTCTCTGTCTGTCTCTGTCTGTGTCTCTCACTCTCTCTCTCTCTCTCTCTCTCTCTCTCTCTCTCTCTCTCTCTCTCTCTCTCTCTCTCTCTCTCTCTCTCTCTCTCTCTCTCTCTCTCTCTCTCTCTCTATATATATATATATATATATATATATATATATATATATATATCATTCATTTCTTCACTGTATACTCTGTCTTTTCTTTTCGAGCGTTTTTCGTTTGACATCACGTAAAGAATGGTAATACCTTTTAATCAACAGGTATGTACATGGATGAGGCAGAGTTGGATGCGGCCGATAAGCTGGTCCAGCATCATCACCATCCTCAGCAGCCGTCGTCGGACCACGTCCGCATCAACGGCAAGAAGAAGATGCGCAAACCTCGGACAATCTACTCAAGCCTTCAGCTGCAGCAGCTGAACCGTCGGTTTCAGCGGACGCAGTACCTCGCCCTACCTGAGAGAGCGGAACTGGCTGCCTCTCTTGGACTCACGCAGACTCAGGTAATTAGACGGAAAACATACAGGCCGCTATAGTATGGACTAAAGGATCCACTCCAGTCCATTCCAGTCCAATACATTAAATTTCAGTCCAGTCCACTCCGGTCTAGTCCTGCCTGCAGTCAGTTTACTCCAGTCCGGTTCAAATAAATTCCAGTCCAATCCAGTTCCGTCCATTACACTCCACTCCAATCCATTCCAGTTCAGTATACAGTCCAGTCCAGTCAGTCCATTCCACTCCATTCCGGTACATTCCACTCCACTCCTATCCATTCCAGTTCACTACATGTCCATTGTCCATTCCACTCCATTCAATTCACTCCATTTCACTTTAGTTCACTCCAGTCAGTCCAGTCCAGGCCAAACAAATTCTAGTCCACTCCAGTCCAGTTCAATCCAAAATCTTCTAGAACTGTTTCATCAGACTAAATTTAATTCAATACAGTCTAACATAGATTTGGCCAATCAAATTAAATCTTTTATTCTAATAAAAAGATTTCTCGATTGAATTTTGCTCGTTACACACGGTGCTCCATAAATCTTTGTCTGAACGGAACGGAATAATCGAATGCGCAGTGCTATTAGAGCATTGCAGACTTAGCTACGTTAGTAATTCACATTATATTGCACTACATTACACTGATTTACACCGCATTAACATTGCATCACATTACATCACACTGTATCACAGTGCTCCAGTGGAGGCGCCAGGATTTCAGGTTTGGGGGGGCTAAAGCTCCAAGCCTTCCCTTTTGTCCCCTCCTCCCTGCGATTTGCAGTGATTTCCCACTTTTGTGAGGGGGAGGCTGAGCCGAAGTTAGAGGGGCTAAGCCCCCCCCTATCCTCCCTGGCGCCGCCACTGCAGTGCTCTACATTACAGTACCAAGTGCACGTTCCGAATTTCCGATTAGACGAGACCCAAAGAGAGTTGTCTCGTTGCAGACCGTCTTTCATTGCGTAACGAAATCAGCGTCTGATGTCTTTCGTCTGTATCAGTTTCTAATTGTAAAATTCCAGGTCAAAATCTGGTTCCAAAACCGCCGCAGCAAAGTCAAGAAGATGATGAAACAGCAGAACACGAGCGCCACCAACATGGCCGCCGCAGCTCTCGACCAGCAGCGCTCGCGAACTCAGGGTCGAGACTGGAACCCCGAGGCCCAACGCAACGCCGACAGCGACCCATCGGAACGCGAGCGGGCCGCGGGGAACCAGCCTTCTCCGTCGGGCAACAACGTCGAGACGGAAGAGCTGAACATTAAGCCGCTGATCCATCAACTGCAACAGCCCACTCTGTCGACGAGCGGAGCGCCCGGTCTGCACCAGCTCAAGAACCACCACCGTCACGTGACACCGAGCCCTCTAGCTCCGCCCACTCAGCACATAGTACGCAACCATCAGCCGACGTCACACCACGAAATGATGACGTCACCGTCGTCCTGGCCTATCGAGCCGGGGTTTCCCGGCATCGAGAACGGTCTACAGAGAGGCGGCCATCTTGGGGGAGACCTGTACAGCGTGCAACCCCTTTCACAGGCGTCCATTGCGCCGTACATGACCCAGCAGGCGTTGCCTCCACCTTCGTACTGGTACAGCCCCTCTGTTCAGGGACAGAACATCTCATCCATACTAACGTAAACCGATTACAAACCCCCGTCAGACCGAAAGAAATCCATTTTAGCGTTCCAGTCAGCATGCCATACTAAATGCAAATCGTTAGACTGGTACTGCACTGATGGTACTACAGACCAGGATATGCATTAGACCGTCATGAAACCGCCATCAACATCTGGATCTGTAGATTGATCGACTATAGTACAACACGGACCTGGAGTTGGATAGGCTGACGTTGAACTACATAGGCGACCACTGTCTCAAGCAAGTACATGTCATGGAGCATTATTAGATCGACGCCAAGACGCCAAAAGTAACAAACTTTCTACTGACTGGATATTTGTGGCCTTCCCGAATTTATAAATGTCTCAAGTATGTACGTACACTGGTTGTTTGAAACAAAAGTTCGGATACCGTAAGATCAGTGGCTCTTTAAGTGTTTGTGCTCTTTTCCAGTGAAGAATATATTCTGGATGTGTGACTTGTCCAATTTGTCGAATTCGAAGTCCAGTGAGACCAGTGACAATAAAAACATATGTTTCATGACCATTGGAAGAACGGTTATAGGACTACCATTTGAAGAACAGTATAGGCCTAAAATAGAAAACTGTTAGTCTGCCCACTCAGAAGTTACAGGATATATTTCTGCAAGTTAATCACCCTAAGTCGAAGCCTTAACCGTCGATTTGTAACGTTTTATGTCTAATTTTATATAGTTTATTGTGTTCAATATTGCACGTGAAAAATGGTGACTATTTTCACATAAAAAGAACAATTTAAGGACCACTGCGCATTTGACTATGTTACATCTAGTAGGCCTACATGTCCTTTAGCCTACAAACTATGAAATTTATTTTCTTGTGTAGAGAAGTATAGAATCTTTTGCCTATAATACGTTGTTGATGTTTGAAACTCGATCATTTAAATTCAATTCAATCATGCAGAATAAGATAATCTGTCTCACTCAGACCTTTCAAACTTAACATTAAGTTTTTATTGTTTCACACTGTAAAATGAAACCGTATAATGACGTGATATTCGCGGGAACTTAAGCCGCTTTTTTACGGGGGGAAGGTCCTAATCATGAAAGCGTCTTCAAATGCCGTGAAAATTCGGCGCCAAACCGTGAAAATACGGCGCCAAACCGTTCTTCGTCACGGAATACTATTGTATTAGCGTATCAAAAATGTAGTTCACGTACAACCCTGGTGATTAGCGACTATAAGGTTGCCAAAGAGTTATAAAAGACATTTAAACATATTTGAATTTATTTAATACAGTTTATAAGTGAAAATATGCGTGGAAAAAATAAAACAACAAGTTAGTAACGTTCTGGACAACCGCAATAGGCCTACTTATAAATTTGAATGCGCAATAATACATCGAACGAGCAAGACCGTTAACGAGAATAATAATTATGCGGTCACTGCATTATAACACAAAGCAGACCAACTTTACTACACATGCAAACTTCTACGTTGACATACAGAAAATAAGGAAATAAAACAACGCAAAGATTTAAACAGTGAGATATTTAGGCGGATACACGCCACAGAAACGTAATTTATGCAGCGTTTAGTATGAGCTTTATGATAACCGTTTACGTGTTGGCTATTTGGCTGATCTGGTAGAGATGCTGCTTATGAGTCAGAGGAAGTGGGTTCAAACCCCGGTAGCAGCTGTTTATCTTTTTTTAAACACTATGAAAAACTTATAAAAAGTATGTGACTGCAAGTTTCTAATGTATACTGCTTTGTTTCCAAATGGTCTTTTAACTTATTAAATCTCTTTTCCAGTATCATTGAACGTATCGTGGTTGTCATGACTTAGCCGTTCGCTTCGAACAACTACAAAATAATAATCTTCATTTAATTTCCAAGTGACACGATGCAGGATGATTACAAATCAGTATGAACGGATGATCACAAGTTATTACAGGAGTCGAATTTAACTGCATAGTTGCAGCCATGCAAGGCGCCCATCACGTCGTACATCTCATTTTAACGAACGCGCCATCTCGCGAATGATAGGCTGAGTGGACTTTTCTGGAAGGGTTCGCTACGTAACTGCTCTTCACGCCACTGATGTTACCACTACACTAGTAGCTTTTCGTATGATCTGACACGCTAACGTGTATTACATTGTATAAGACATACAGAATTACAGAGTGGGATATTTACGCAGACAATGTCATAGCCTACTTAGATACACGCCACTGAGACAAATCCAGCGTTTAGCATGGGTTATAAGATCGTATCCTAGCATATGTTGCTTAGCTCATCGGGTAGAGATGCTGTGCAATGAGACACAGGTCGTGGGTTCAAACCCACGTCTCAACTGGTTTTTTTATTTCGTAAAAAACAATAGAAAAACCTTATTAACAGTCATTTATTTCCAGTCATTTATTAACTTATTACATTAAGCCTACTTTTCCAGTAGGGTATAGTTGAACGTCTAGTGGTTGTCATTACTTAGCAGTCTGCCTCGCTGGAAACGGTGTTCGGAGCGATCTCTGAGGACCCATCTGACTCGACGTAGCGCTCGCGAATAAGCTGCATGGTGTCTTGCGCTTGTCTTTCAAGTGGCGGTTTAGAAGTTTTGAGTTTAAAATTACGATTCGTACAACTAAAGTTAATTAGTATTAGGCTAAGTAGATTTTCGTATAATCTAACACGCTGTTATAGAACGAGGGCATAGCCTAACATTTAAATTAGATCGTGACATAAAGAAATGTATTCGCCTTGTATTAAGCACGACTAAATAATATTTTAATCTGCAGAAACATTGATTGGTTTTTTTTGACCAATCGGAATTTCATCTGGTTTCTCTACAGCATTTAAGTTTTTTCACAATAATTATTTCTTGTTGCGACCATCTGTTAATGCCGATTACAACTGCGATAAGTAAGTTTTATATTATCAATCAATCAATCAATCAATCAATCAATCAATCAATCAATCAATCAATCAATCAATCAATCAATCAATCAATCAATCAATCAATCAATCAATCAATCAATCAATCAATCAATCAATCAATCAATCGTTTATTTGTAGCCAAACAACAATAAACAATAATATTACAAATCAGATTGCACTTTTAAGTATGGATAGTTGAATGCCACAAGGGAAGGCCCTGAAGGGATCAAAGATCCCGCTAAGTAGGGACACCTCTATATAATTTCAATAGAATATGTGGCGACCGAAAGATGCTTTACTTAGTAAAACAGTTGCTGACTTAATTAACATAAAAATATAGTATTGTCCACGTTCACAGAAATGCCGTTTATATTTTAACAGTTTAAATTTACTAAAAGGTATGAGTAGGCTAAGTACTTCCTATCTTGCCAAGTACATATTTTTTACATTGACAACTTTAAGTCCTTAAAATCATGCTCTCGTCCTTCCTCTTTATCAGGTATAATCTCAAAATTTCTACAGTGCCCAAAGAACGAAATCACGGAAACCAGCTTATTCACAGCGTCTGACCGTTCAATAGACGAAGCTTTATGCATGATCGTAATTATGTATAAGTTTTGTGAATACTTCTGTTAGATCGAATTGACTGATTTCGCTCCATGGAGCGCTGTCGTTTTCATTGCTTCCTTACTTGCTTACAAAAGAAGTGCCGGCCCAGGCTTTCAGACATTTGACCTCATTAATATTCATTATAATATAAATTGCAGTAAGAAATTCTTAAAAATTCAAATTAATTCATTACTAAGTAACTATGTTTTCGAAAATTACTCATTGATATCAATTAAAGACCAGCTATTATAACCAATTAATTCTGTCATTTTTAAATTATGTAAGTAATGGCTATAAACTAATGAATATTCATTAGCCTATGATCGCCTGTGCCAAAAATTGTTTCAAATGGAAAGTAGTTAAATGTTTGTTAGTGCAAATAATTGAAGGTCCTCAATCGTAATAGCAACTTAATTCTTTCACCTTTGCAGTTGCTTAGTGCGTTAGAATTTATTATGTTTGAAAATAATTATTCCGTGCGGTAACTGTAAACCCTAGAAAAAAACTGATGACACGCTAAATTTAACTTTTTCATGTACATATATATGTATAGATATTGCAAAACTAGATACACAGTTCAAGATGAATTTGCATCTTTTTAGGAAACAAATTAGTAGAGAACTATGTTTTCTGGCGGTAGCGCACCAATCTATGTTGACGCAAGGCGAATCAGGCGATCATTCAAATGCGCGTATGAATCCATAAACTATGCCCAGTGTTGCCACAGCTGGGGTTTTCTCGCTAGATCTGGGGTTTTTGGCCTCCGTCTGGGGTTCTGGGGATTTTTTGGCAAAATATGCATAAATCTGGGGTTATTTCTGACAATTATTGGCATTTTGCATGCATAATACACATATTTATATTGTTATTAACTGTAAAAAGCTTATACGCTATATAATTTTTAGTCCACAACATATAATTTTTTCAATACAGGGTGTGTTACTGTCGCTGTAAATCACCAGAGGTGCTGGCATAGACCAAAATGGGTGCAGAAGTCAAATAGAGCGAACTGCCATGATTGGTCTCTGCACCCATCCACGTGCACACACACACAAATAAACAAACACACATATCCATTGTTTTATAACATGTATTATGTATGTTTTCGTAATATTCATAATTTAGTCTGCCTTCAGCTTTCAACAGAAATATTATTTACTTTTAAATTGAAATAATTATGTAATTAATGGCGATAGTAAATATTTAATAAACTTAGTTTTATAAATTCTTTTTACTTTCATTGAAATAAACCTGAAGTGACTAAAATAAAGTGTTAATAAAAAAAAAAAACATCCGTTTCTATTTTCTTTCAAAGACAAAGTTTTGTATTATAGCCTATACGAGATAACAAAATTTGGTCTTTATTGGTTAAGTCGATGTTTGAAGGGGCGCTATATTTTACGCTCGGAACAGGACACAGTTATAGCTTGCTACGGCCCTGCTAGTAGCATACATACTTTCTTATTTTCCTAGATTTTATGCCTAATATGGGACTATATAGTCTGGGGTTTTCTGGGGTTTTTTCAGAAGGAAATCTAGGGTTATTTCAAAAACCTGAGTGGCAACACTGACTATGCCCAACAGTTGGGAGCTGGGCGGGAGAATGACTGCGAAAGGTTAAGCAATGGCGGAAATTTCAATCAAAATCGTAAATTCATATCACAAAGGCCTATTACAATATTTTGTGTAATGAAAATATAACTTTGCTTCAAAATTTGCCATGGTAAGTAGAATTCCCAGTATACTGCTTTGGAAACTAACTTAATATTTTTTAGAAAGTAAGGATGATTGGCAAGCATTTAGTATCGGGGTGCGTAATTTACGGGCGTCGGACGGCATCTTTTGGCATGCTGCGCGGAAGGTACGATGTGTTCTAAAGACGACAACACTAACCCTGACCCTAATCGACCCTCACGACGCGTTTTTTTGTGTGGGGCCCGATAGCGCATTGGATAACACACTGGCATAGAGAGCGATAGGTACCGAGTTCGAGATCCGTAGGCGGATATGCTTTGTAGGCTGCTATTAGCGCCGTGTATTGCAGGCTGTCTGTTCTGTTAGTAGTTAAGATTTATGTCTTCTGTCATTTGTGTTTCAATTGCATAACATGTAAATGTTCAGTGCAGTGCGTTTATCAGGCGCTTAATTAAAGAAAATATTTATTATTATTATTAACCTTACCCTAACCGACTCTCACAACGCTTAAAATGAAGGGAGAAAATACATGCACCCTGAACTAAATGCTTGCCGGATTATTATTATTATTTTATTATTATTATTACGCCTATATTTATTATAACGCATTTATAAAGCAACGCTGTTTAGTAGAACAACAATAATATTAATAATATTTTCGTTTATTGCAACAAGCCGGTTGACAAACGAGGAAAAGAGCAAGAAATGGAGGAAAGGGAGGGAAGAGCGAAATGGAGGAAAAGGGAGGAAGAGGGCAAAATGGAGAGGAAAGGGAGGAAGAGAGCGAAATGGGAGGAAAGGGAGGAAGAGAGCGAAATGGAGGAAAGGGAGGAAGAAGAGCAGAAATGGAGGAAAGGGAGGAAGAGCGAAAATGGAGGAGAAGGGAGGAGGCAGAGCGAAATGGAGGAAAGGGAGGAAGAAGCGAAATGGAGGAAAGGGAGGAAGAGCGAAATGGAGGAAAGGGAGGGAGAGCGAGGTGGAGGAAAGGGAGGAAGAGCGAAATGGAGGAAAAGGGAGGAAGAGCGAAATGGAGGAAAGGGAGGAAGAGCGAAATGGAGGAAAGGGAGGAAGAGCGAAATGGAGGAAAGGGAGGAAGAGCGAAATGGAGGAAAGGGAGGAAGAGGAGAGAGAAGGAAGAGAGCAAATGGAGGAAAGGAGGAAGAGCGAATTGGAGGAAAGGGAGGAAGAGCAGAATTGGAGGAAAGGGAGGAAGAGCGAATTAGAAGAGCGAATTGGAGGAAAGGGAGGAAGAGCGAATTGGAGGAAAGAGAGGAAGAGAGCGAATTGGAGGAGGAAAGGGAGGAAGAGAGAATTGGAGGAAGAGGAGGAAAGAGAGAGGGAGGAAAGGGAGGAAGAGCGAATTGGAGGAAAGAGAGGAAGAGCGAATTGGAGGAAAGAGAGGAAGAGCGAAAATGGAGGAAAGGGAGGAAGAGCGAATTGGAGGTGGTAAGGTCTCAGTTGTTCATTCACTTCGTTACCGATTTTGCTCAAGAGAGTCAAGAGTAGGCCTAATGACATGCATTTATTAGGTCAATTTGGTTCGGTAAATTATTAGTAATAATTATTACTATTGTTATTATCCTCCTTGTTATTATTGTTATTATTATAATTCGTTAAATTATTATAAATATTACTATTAGTATTATTGTTATTATTATTATTAGTAGGCCTATTATTATTTATTGCTATTCTTTTTTAGTATTAGTATTATTATTCATTATTTTCCGCTTTGAACACACTTCTCTGTGGATAATTACTACAAAGACAGATGTACAATCCAGTAACAATGTGTAAACCCAAAGGAACATCAGTTCCACATTGTATTTGAATAAATGCAATAATATTCTTCTTTCGGAAAGGACCCAGACTCCTAAGACGCACGATGTTTAACTGTAGTTAGAATTTTTGATAAAACGTCTTAGCTAGGTGAATATATAGACATACTTCCGTCAATTTTGCTATAAACTAGTAGTTGATTTAAATAATGTAAACTAGGTTCTTCATTCTCTATATTCTTGATTTAGCGAGTGCATTCCAGCAGTAACCAAATTATAGGGCCTAGGCCTACACTGTTAACTGAACAATGCCAAATGCAGTCACTAAGAAGCATTATAATATGATATTTATTATCTGTCAATAGGCGGAGCACGGGCAAAAACTCCGTTCGAGCTCGTCTGAAGTTTCTATTGAATGGCTTCAATCCAGATCATCTGACAACCCTCGGCCGCGCAATAATTGTACCCATCGACTGCGTATCGGTTGAGTAACTTCACATACATCAGCCTGAAATATCAGTCGAATCCAACTCAACTTAATTACTTCAGCCTAACGGTTCAGTAAACTTAAGTCAATTATAAGGCAAGTCATATGTACGAAATCAATTCCAAATCAAATCAATTCAATTTAATCAAATTAATTCGTTAGTGGGATCTTCATTAGTTTCGTCCTTCATTCATTCTTTTTATTCTTTCGTTTGCTTGCTCGTTCGTTCTTTCGTTCATTCCTCTAATAAATAGTTCATTCATTGACGGATTGATTGATTGATTGATTCGAATTTTTCATTCAATTAATTCAGTCGTTAAATCATTCGTTCATTCAACGGATCTGGAGAACAGAGATGGGTAACTAATCGATTAGATTCTAATCTATTAGCTAATCGATTAGACAGACAGCTATATCTAATTCTAACCGATTAGCTACAAGATTTTGCTAATTCTAATTCTAATCGATTAGCAAATTTCAGCAGCGATTCCTAATTCTAATGGATTAGCAATTTAACTAATCGTACCCATCTCTGCTGGAGGAATTCTTGCCTGCCCCAAAATTTCGTCATTGCTCGCATATAAAATATTTCTTTGCTAACCGGACAGTTGACAAAGTAAGAACTAGTAAGATAAGTTAAGGTTAGATCAGGTCAGATAAGATAAGTTGAGGTCTACGTCGATAACCCCAGCAGCCACAAGACGTCGATAAACCCTGAATAGAGATACCATACAGACAGTAGTACAGTACTAGTTAACGTTGTCCTAATCATCTTACTCACTTGGCACTTTGGTCCCAGTAGTACGTAAACCCATTTTGATCGGCGTCAACTTCTGCAATACTTGCACCGACCGTCAGAGGTCGTTGAGAGGTTATTGCGTTTGCCATCTGCCTCCATTCCACGTATCTTGTACTGAACGAAACGTTGGCAGGGAATTCCACCGCCAGTCGAATGGAGGCGCCCCTGGAAGAAGAATCAACGACGTCTGTTTAGCCGACGATACATAGGCCTATGTATGCAGGGGCGTATACCCAGAACAAAGTTTCGGATGGGTATTAAGTTTTCTGTGGGGGGGGGGTATTGGAAATTGTCGTATTTTCTACATTTTTAGTTTTTCACAACAGTAATGCATTTATTTGTGGGTTTTGTTGAACCAGTAAACCATCCCCTAAATACGCCAATGTAGGCCTATGTATATAACCAGAGTCACACGAAGCAGCAAGACATTCAACAGAGCTTATCGGGTAGACCTAAACCCATACAACTTAAAGATGTGTCACTTAAAGAGGTGCATCTAACTGCCAGCAGTTTTAGTGGCATTACATGAGACCACGTGGGCTCTATTATACGGGTTCCTTATGGAAACCTGGGTAGTGTATGGGCTGCACGTTGGCATGCTGGCAGAGTTAGAAGAAGGGAAACCTTTCCTCAGCTGTCTCTACTGGTAAAGTTCGGATGTTAAGTGTATGGGAAGATTCCTCCAGTATAGGTCTAAGGCAGAAAACGCGATGAAACAGAGCTGTCATATACGTGAGCGCTGTGCCAACGGGCACTATAATGCTTAATGTGGAATATACCCCATAATATTTAATGTAAAGTAGGCCTGCTAAGAAATAGCAAGGAGATTTTGAAGGGAAGGATTGAGGGAAAGAGAAGGAAAGGGAGACCCAGTTTGACTGAATCTGTAGGAATGGATGATGGTAGATGGATACAGTAAACTGAAGGGGAAAGAGTGAGCATCGCGAGGAGTGGCGTCATTGGAGTTTGAACCTGTCCAAAAGGGGAGACAACTTGAAGAAGAAGCATAATGCAAATCTCGACAGTTTCTCAATTTTGCACAAGACTTGCATGCGTCTTTTTCTGTTTTGTTTGTTTGTCTTGAATGAATAACTTTGGACTTAGCATGGGCACAAAACTTACGATCAAAAAGTCAACATGTCTATCTTATAAGATGATGAAGTGGGAATTGTGATTGTCTAACGACTATTTGTATTAGGTGACCCTGTTAGCGGAACCTTTGGTTCTTTTGGGTTTACCCATTGTCACTGAATGTACAAGACTGTCTACGTTTATGTTTGAACTGTTATGGTGAACAATAAAAAAGTATAAAGTAAAGTAAAAGTAAGAAGAACCACTATTAAGCGGACGCTTTAGTAAATTACGTTTGCAAGCGCCTGTTTAGTTTGCGATCACTAGTAGACCTATAGAGCACGCCACAAGTATTCTTAATTGTGTGCTTATAGTGTACCTGATAGTATGCCTAAGCTTAGGCTATAGAATGTGCAGCGCGATCTACGGTGAGAAGCGTGATATAACAGATTTGTTCAAACCAAGTAACAAATAAGTCTTGTTACTAACTGTGGAAAGTTAACCGGGTTCAACTGGACGTTTGAGGGCGGTTCTCCAGACCACGTGATCTTATAGTTCTCGTTCACTATGACAACAGGCTGGTACTGAGTACTATCGGGGTAGTTGACCGTATCGAGGCGATTAGCCCCACGTAGTGTGAGGTTGAAATTGGGTGTTGGGATGTCCCTCACGATCGTCATATCTACGGCTTTCGTCGAGGCGTTGACGAAAACCTGCAAAAGTAAATAAGGAAGTAAGTAGACAATCATGCAAGTAGGCAGGTACGTTACAGTTTGAAATGAGCGTAAAGTATATATACATGTATGTACGTATGCATGCATGTATTAATGTATAATTGTAACTTATGTGCATGTATGCATGCATGCATGCATGCATGCATGCATGCATGCATGCATGTATGTATGTATGTATGTATGTATGTTATGTATGTATGTATGTATGTATGTATGTATGTATGTATGTATGTATGTATGTATGTATGTATGTATGTATGTATGTATGTATGTATGTATGTATGTATGTATAATTGTATATGTCTGAATTTATGTATGCTCGTATGTATGCATATATTTACTTATGTAGATAGGCCGGTATGCAAGCAGGCAGGCAGGTAGGGGGTGTGTTCGTAGGTAGATATGGGTATGTAGGTATATTTAAAGTAATATAATTTAATTGAATTTAATACTTTCATAGCGTCTATTATGTATCTCTCGGAGTCATTCCGCGCCAACCAAACTTATGTTAGAGTCCTTGAAAGAAGAACAAGTTCGTCTGCAGGACTAAGTAATAATCGAGCATTAGGGCCTAATGACCTTCGACCTGGATCACCTGCATCTGATTGGCACCCACCTGTCCATATTGAACACCGCTGCAGATGGCTGCGTTCATGACATCATCTGTTACGCACGATGCGTCAGTCTTCTGCATGAGTAAGTTGTCACGCCTGACCAAGTACGAGTTGACCTGCCCTGTTACGTATCCCGCGCTGTCGTGGAATATCTGGGTCAGGTCGCCGTCGTCATCGTACGTGCCCCAGATTCCACCGACGCCACCGAAAAAAGCTCGCATCGACTGCGTTCAGAAAGATGGAAAACAAACTGGTGGATATTGTCATCATCGTAGTCGTTATCGTCATTATAGTATTCATCATCACATTCGTAGTCGTAATCATTATTATGTTGTTGTCGTTGTCGTCGTCGTCGTCAGCATCATCATCATCATCATCATCATCATCATCATCATCATCATCATCATCATCATCATCATCATCATCATTATCGTTCTAATCTCGGTTGGCATTTATTCCGCGAAAGACAAAAATTATGAACAGTTCAACTAACTGAGTACTCGATTAACTGATCGATTGATTTGATGGAGTGAACTAATTGACTGACTGATTGAATAACTGGCTGGTCAACGGATTGATACAGTGATTGAATGATCGATGGATCGATCGATGGATCGACTGACTCCTTGATTGATTTTCTAAATGGTTGTACTGATTGAGGTACTTAGCGTGGGGCTTACACTGGCGTCGAATGTATTGAGCGCCACATCGATGGACGGTGAAATCTGTCCTTTCTGTTGGGGGCAGAAGCCCAGGGCGTGTGCCCTGCGTTGACCGACCGTTCGATACTCAAAGAACAGGTTGTCCCTGAGTAGCACTGCACCCTCGCACAGCTCGACGCCGACTGAAGGATAAGGTCTGCAAACAACCGACAAAGCATCTACTTATTTACCTTACTTATTCGCCCGCCTACTCAAGAAGCTGTTGATAAGAGAAGGCAGCTTAGAGCAAGATAGAAGACGATGGGTTAAGATGATATAAATGAAGTAAATTAATATACAACAGACAAGGCAAGACAAGAGACGTAAGAAAATAAAGAAATGGTTAAGTTTATTATTTGTTGGCACCAAAGGCACCACCACCACCACCACCACCACTACCACCACCACCACCACTACCACCACCACCACCACCACCATCACCATCACGACAACCACCACCACCGCCACCAACACCAGTATACCACCGCCGCCGCCACCTCCACCGCCGCAACCAGTACCACTACCATCACCAACACCACCACCAACGCCACTACCACCTCCACCTGGTCTCACCGATTCTGCCACTCCGTGTTGGCGTTTGACGTCGCCACTACAATGGAATCGACGAGTTCCTGGTGAGCCCCAGCATCCGGTGGAAGTGTTATGTCGCTGCAACAATTATAAGCAAAATCATAACAGGATGTTGCAATCCATTAATGTGTTATCTGGACAATTATAGATGCAAACAACTTTTCTAAACTTTATTTACTTTCTTAAAATTTATCTTTAAAACGTTTCTTCATTTTGGAGAGTTTCTGGAATTTTCCGTCTGTTTATGATTAGAAGTTGATTTAAATAAAATTTAAACCGATTAAAGATTCGTGAAGTTTCCACTTGCACTTGCTCAGCGCCATCAGTTGATACCTGGTCATTAGCTTAGTAAATGCGTTGACCTGATAAAATAAATGATACAATTAGAAAAATATTGACTAACCTCCTCATCTGGACTCCAATATCGTTGTCTGTCAACCTAAACACAAAAGGTAAAACTTCTAAAGACCACTTTGAAATACCAAGTCATTTATTTATAGTAATTGTTCATTTGTTCTTATTTCTATTTATAATTAAAGTTCAATGACAATGGTTGAAATGTTCACTTCTTAAAGTCTTTTGCAATTTTATTGGAAAAAATACGTTTAATAAATTTTTCGTTTATCGCCTTTTAGTAAATTCCTGGTGTATGTGCTGAATTACTAACGCTGTTGTTTTCCGGGCAATTCTCACTGTTGTTTTCATTATCATACCATGGTTCCGCTTCTGCAGCATCTTAAAACCACCGTTGTCATCATTATTGCAAAAGGAATTGTTTTGGATCAAAATATCACATCTTTCGGTAATCTGATCGGTAGTCCTGGGATTCGCCTATTCCGATTAATCGGTCTAGGGCAAGAATCAGCGCAAATCGGTTTCCGATTCAAGAATCGGTCCTTCCCTACTGAGAAGTGAGAAGTCCGGAGATTTTCCGTAGCATTTACTTTGTTTGAATAGCTGTCGTTAAACTTGTGTAGGCTAGCTGTGTGAGTTCTACGGGAGATCATCTAGACCGTTACCTGGCTTGTTGGATCCAGACATCCCCTCCTCGGACAAAGATTCCCTCTTGGTTCTTGAAGGCAGTGAAGCTCTGGATCAGCGCTGGTGACCTTGGCTGCAGAAGGTCGTGATTGACGTGCGGTGTGTATCTGCAACAAAGACACGTAGTACCTTTCTTCCACCTCATTTCTTCTAAGCTGACAAATGCTGAAGGTACTATATCGTGTTAACTATAAGATTTCGTAGTGGATCCGTTCACGCCCCGGACGTGAGCGGAATCCAAGCAACTACATTCACGCCAGTAACGCTATTGGCTAAACTTTAAAGCATGTCATGTGAACTTGCTAACGTACCTTCGGATTTTCAAATGGCGGACATCTTCAGGGTCGTTTAGGGTCAGTTTAGTTAATCAAATCCAGGTTCGGTGTCGTGAGGGTCGGTTAGGGTCAGGGTTATGGTCTATGTCGTCATTAGAAAACATGGGCAACAATCTTCCACCGTTTTCGGGAGTGTTTATCGGTCGGCTCCTTTCACGTCCACAAAATTATGTGACATGCATTGACCAATTGCGTAGCGGGCGTGATTCGAGTCTTGTGTATACAGTCACGTCGGGCGTGACTGTATCCACGACCATAAGATTTGCCTTTATCATGCATGCACAACCTACGACCCACTGTAACTGTCGGTCCGCATCTCCGATTTCCGGACTGATTCATCCTCTAACTAATATTTATCTGGAAAACAGACACTGGTGTATTTATTAACTACTTCACTAACATGTTGCGTATATACTGTATATTTTTATTATTTTGTACGATATAACGACAATACAACACATTCCGTGTGCCCACGTACATGTACAAACAGTCACTTGTAGCCAGCCAATAATTAGATGAAAATACCTAGCATAGTCCTGCAGCGAGAGGAACTCCGCTGGGCTGCTGGCAGAAGCCGCGTCAACCTTGACCCCTCGATCCAGGAACAGACCTGACTGGAAAAAGGACACATGGTAAATTAAAGAAAGGTTCTCTAAGGTAGTCTAAGCTAAGGTTGGGTTACGTGGGTAAGCTAAGATAAGGCAAGATACGGAAAGTTAAGATAAGTTAACGTCAGGAAGGGTATACTAGATATCAATAGATAGGTAGATAGATGGATAGATAGATAGATAGACAGACAGACAGACAGACAGACAGACAGACAGACAGACGGACGGACGGACGGACGGACGGACGGATGGATGGATGGATGGATGGATGAGTGGATGAGTGGATGAGTGGATGGATGGATGGATGGATGGATGGATGGATGGATAGATAGATTTGTTGGTTGATTGATTGACTGATTGATTGCATGATTGATTGATTGATCGATTGATTGATTGAACTGAACTGAATATACATTAATTGCAATATTTTCCAACGTACTTTGTGGTTGCTGTGTGCTCGATTTCCCTGGAACAGCGGCAGATGACTGCGTTCGGCATGGAAAGGCGGAAGAGTTCCAGCGGACGGACCAGTTGGAGAACGATGGAAGACGTAGAAGAAACCGTACTCCTGGAAAGAAGAGAAAGAATGAAATCGGAAAAGTAGACAGCACGAGACAGAGCAATCGATTAAGAGATACCGAGAGACAAACAGAGGAAAAGGGATATACTGTATCCTAGGATACGTGAATTGGCTGCAGACAGACAGACACAGACAGACAGACAGACAGACACAGACAGACAGACACATACAGACAGACACAGACAGACACAGACAGACAGACACAGACAGACAGACACAGACAGACAGACACATACAGACAGACACAGACACAGACAGACACAGACAGACACAGACAGACAGACAAGCTATATTACTAACTGACTGACCGATCAACTGACTGATTGATCGACTGACTGACTTATTGATTGATTGATACAATGCATGACTGAAAGAGTGACAGGGTGACTGCCTGTCTATCTGGCTGTTTGAATGGTTGCTTGACTGTCTGTCTGACTGACTGACTGACTGGCTTATTGATTGACTGAGTGACACAATGCGTGAGTGAAAGAGTGGCAGGATGACTGACTGACTGATTGACTGATTGACTGATTGACTGACTGACTAGCTGATTGATTGACTGACTGACTGACTAACTGACTGACTGACTGACTGACTGACTGACTGACTGACTGACTGACCGATTGAATGACTGACTGACTGACCTCTGATCCTGCTGCAGCGTTGTTAAGGAGAGTGTTGTTGGGATGCGCTATCCAAAACGTCGACACTGCGCTACACAAATAAGACAATTATACCGTGAAAGGTCATGGATGAGGTGCTAAGGGACTCAGTCCAGTGATGATGACGATGATGATGATGATGATGACGACGATGATGATGACGACGACGACGATGATGATGATGATGATGATTGATGATGATGATGATGATGATTGATGATGATGATGATGATGATTGATGATGATGATGATGACGATGATGACGATGATGATGATGACGATGATGATGATGACGACGACGACTATGATGATGATGATGATGATGATGATGACGATGATTGATGATGATTGATGATGATGATGATGATGATTGATGATAATGATGATGATGCTGATGATGGGGACGACGACAACGATGTAGGGCCTATAGGCGAATGAAAGCGACGGTGACAATGATGACGCTGCTTATGATACTGACGAGAATGGTGATGATGATTATGATGATGAAGATGACGATGACAATGATGAGCACGTCATGGAGGCAGAAAATGGAGATACAGAGACAGAGAAAAGACAGAGCGAATATCAGAGACAGACTAAACACAACAGAGACGGGATATATAGACAGACTAGACAGAAACAGAGACGGAGACGGAGGTAGAAATACAGAGATAGACAAATGCAGATATATAAAGACAGATATATGGATAGAAACATAATCAGATATATGAATAGAATTACACATAAGGACACACCAGACGGAGCAGAGACGGAGACAGAGATGGAAGTAGAGATACCGACAGATACAGGTACAGACACAGAGAATAGAGACAGAGATAGGAATAGAAGCGTACTCAGAGACAGAGATTGGAATAGAGATACAGATAGATACAGAGATAGTGATGCAGAGAAAGAGGCAGGTACAGAGATAAAGATGCAGCAGCTAGTCATAGACAGAAACAGAGGGAGACAGACAGACAAGGGGAAAGACACGCAAGGACAAAGAGGAGAACAGAGGAAACAAAGACATAGACAGAGATATAGAGACAAAGATAGGTACATAGGTAAAGATGCAGCTAGAGACATAGGCAGAGGGAGAAGGAGAGATAAGAAGAGAGACACATAGGGACAAAGAGGAGAACAGAGGGTGCGGATGGGTTCTCTATTTACCTGCATTCCTCGTCGACATCTGGTTGGTATCCGGGATAGACGCTGTCGAGCATTCCAGCGCACATCTCCGCATTGCGATCAGACGGTAGAAGGGTTCCAGCTTTCGTCAGCAGACCGAGGTTGTGGACGAAGCTGTTATCCATCTCGTTTCCGTCTTCCAGGAAGAAGCAGTGCCCGAGGGCGTCGTAACCAACCACGTCCTCAACCTGTAAACCAAGGTTACCGAAGGTTATAGTATAGGAGAACAGGGCGTGGGTAGGAGTACAGGAAAACTGGGTGATTAAGGGGTAGGAATCAAGAGGAGTTGGGTTGGGGACAAACACTGGCCGAAAGTATTGCAACAAACCATCTTTTTCAGCGGCAATTCAGCGACACCAAGGGAGCGTATACAAGGCTAAGGAGAATGAAATTAAAGATTAAGAATTAAAAGAAATTTTGAGTCAGAAGAAACAGTGGCCAAGGGTATTATTTGGTATTATTTACCTCCAGTCCAGCTTAACCAAAAGTAAGAAATAGAGGAACTGGGTTGCTTTCGGATAGGAATAAATTCACGAAGCAGGAATTAGAAGGCGTTTGGTTGCAGAAAACGCTGGTACTCGACTGAGCTCGCAGGGTTGAGCAAGTGAAGTCGAAATCCCAAAACAAAAAAGATTTTAACTCGAGACCTTTTGAGTGATAGTCCAGCACGCTAAAAACTAGATTGTTGAGTACCCCGAAGCATGTTATAAGTACCTCATACAAGCACTTCTAACTCATTAAATTGATTTTACAGCTCTTATAGTTCGTTGTTAGAATCAGAAGTGCTTTTGCTGATGTGTGATGATGAAGACGATTACGACGACGATAGCAATGATGATAATTTAAGCATTATATAGCGCCTAGACCCGACTCACGTGGACTCCATGGGTTGAGTGGAGAGTAACACATCTGGAGAAGGAGTTGTGAATGGACAGTTGGTGGGCAATGCTTCCATAGACCTCTCCAGCGCGGTGGAAGTGAATGGGATAGCTTCCGAGGACCTGCTGTCCCATATGGTACAACTCGATCCCGTAGAAGTGCACCCGCTTGACGCCGACGAGCACCTGCGTCTGGCCGCCAAAAGTGTCGTAGCTGAAGTACTCGCACCTGTTGGTGCCATAGCAACTCGGTTCCATTTCGCCGTAGATCTTGATGTTGCGCGTCAGAAGTCCGACCTCTGCCCGGACGTCCACCTGTTCGGCACTCACCTGGCCCAGGTGAGTGTACTGGACGGTACCTGTCGTTTAAAAGGTTGCTAAATTTCTTATCTGCTGCCGTCAAGAAGAAAGTTAACTTGTCGGATCTAATGCGACGAATCAAATTGAATCCATTCACTATGAAAACTCGGAAATTGAAAGAAAGGGAAGACGGTAGACATTGATAGTGGCGAAGCGTTGATTTTCAGAGTCCACGGTCGATAATAAGGTTATCAAATGACTTCGGTGCTCGAATAGGTGAAGAGAAAACAGCAACTTCTGTGACGTATGAAGACAATTCCGCAACCAAGTCTGAGGTTTATTTAGGAGAGAAAAGTGAAGTGTAATGTCCGACATAAAGGATGGCGTGTAAGACGGTTTGAGCCAAGTTTTGTTGAGTGCGAAAATAGCTACCAGATGATCCAATTTGTGCATGTAATCTTGAAGATTAAGTGACTCATTTAGGATGGAATAGGAGTAAGATGACAGAAGGTTCTATTTTTCAAAACGGCAAGGACCATGGTTTGGCTGAATGTCACACAATTCACTCCAATCGCATACAATCCACGCAAATCACATACAATCCATCACACACAATCCACTCCAATCACATACAATCCAATTCAATCACATACAATCTACTCCAATCACATACAGTCCACTTCAATCACATACAATCCAATCCAATCACTCACAATCCAGTCCATTCCAACCTTATTCGGTTAAATTTAAGAAATGGCCGACCCGTGAGTTGGACTTGATTGGCGGTGCATGAGCTGCATCCGGCCAGCGTGAATTCTTCGGCGTGTGTTGCGTCGTAGTCTGAGCTGGCGACGACGACCCGATCACCGGGAACCCAGGACGTCGCATCGTCCGCCAAGGTCACGACCGGATTCGTCGATCCTTCAATGACACATACAAACCAACCTATTAATTAGTTAATTCTATTAATTAAGACTCATCTATTCCTTTGTTTTTCTTTTAGTCACTAATGAATTTTATTCCGTTATTTTCTTACTTATTTACTCATTTATATATCTGTTTAAATGTTCTATTCTGCAATTATTCGTGTCTGTTCATTTAGAACATCATGCTATCACTCGTCGGTTTACTTGCTCCTTCGGAATGCATTTTATTATAACTACATTGATATACTTTTACTAATGCATTGATTCTCTCATTTTTTTATTTTATGGCCTCTGGAGTTTGACCTGGAACCAAACCTGACCATGCCTGCGTCAACGATTTTGCTTCTATTTAGCTCCTGTCGATAAGCTGCTTCCCACGACTTAGCTTTTCTGACCGGTGAAGAAATCAAGAGATTACGATTACGATACAATTACGTTTCTGAAACGATCACGATATAATTACCATTGCGATACAATTACTATTATGGTTACCATAACGATTACGATACAGTTACGGTTACGATTTATCGAACATTGTGACAGACTGACCAGCGATGACCGTGGCATCGAGGGAGGTCCACGCGAGCTTCCACAGGCCATGAATGACGATGGTTCCGGTGGCCTGGACTCCGATGAACTTTCGACCAAAGAACGGATTCGATGGGATGTCCGTATCGTCTGATCGGCCGAAGAGAGCGATCTCGAGGGAAGAAGTGTAGGGACATTCGGGGCTTCCGACGTGGAACTCTCCGTCAGCGTACAGGAAGATGTACTTGACGCGTAGTTTAATCGCAGAGCCAGAGTCAGCAATCACCAACCGACCTACAGTTAAGGCACTGCCTTTATGGGATGCACTCCTCATATGCACGCTTCTAATGCACTTCCAAAATGCACTACTAAAATTCACTTCTAAATTGCACGGAAAAATGCACTTTGAAAGTGCAGTTCTCAAGTGCACTTCTGGGAGATGCACTTACAGAATTACTCCTCACATGCACTGTTATAGTGCATTTCTAAACTGCAATCGTACTATGCACTTATAAGATTCACTCATGAAAGTCACATTAAATACATTCCCTAACGCACTTCTTAAGCGCATGTTTGAAATTCACTCATACGTGCCTTCTTTATATCCACTTTCATAGCTCACTCATAAATACAATTTTAAAATTCAATCCTAAACCACACATCTCACTCATAAAGTGCATTTATAAAACGTACTTATGAATGCACTTCTAAAGCTGCAAATGTAAAAATGCAAGTAGTCCACTTCTAAAATGTAAATAGGCCTATTCTAACAGCATGACTAACGCGCACGACGAAAAGTGAAAACGGTCATTATTAGCACCAATCGATGTGGGTATTGTAATTAATTATTAAACAAATAAACTGTAACCGATTAATTATTATTTTATAAGAGTCTTAAATGTTGAATCTTAGTTTACCTCCGTTTAGGATGGTGATGGATCGGAGAGTGGCCGACTGAGTTAGCAGCCTTCCCTCGCCATCAATGATTTCGTCGCGGAGTTCATCGACCGCTGGAGCCCAGGGTATCAGCGTCGGATCATCATCAGGACACTGCGACCAGACTGCAAGAACCATACCGGTAAGGTATACGGGATGGTAAGATAAGATATGGTAAGGTAAGATATGGTAAGGTAAGATATGGTAAGGCAAGTAAGTAAGGCAGGATGCGACCGTATGTATTATACGTATTTTATTTTGGACGATAAAATACGTATAATACGCGTACGGTAAAACTTTGCGTGCCGTACGTTACAATACGTTGTACCCTATAATTGTAAAATTGAACACGAAACGTTGCAACATAGTTAACTAAGTTACTAAAAGGCATAGCTGCCAAAAACAAACTTAACAAAGTTTGCTGTAAGGTATCTACTGCGCGTATTCTTCTGAAACATCAACAAATTCAGTTTGCGTCCGACTCTGACGACTCGAAGTGCTCGTATGGCACACCATTGAACATTAAATTGTTTCTAAGTCAACGTATTTTTACGTATAATACGCGTATTTTACATTCGGGGATAAAAATACGTATGATACGCGTATTTTATTATGGGACTCAACGTACGGTCGCACCCTGAAGTAAGGTAAAAGTAGGGTAATGTCAGGCATTTTGATATGATAATTTTAATTGTAATTTATAACTTCTATTGCGCCTTGTTTCTAATGCACAAGGCGTCAACCGATGGCGCACCAAAACTAAGACTAAATCATTTCAGTATCCAGAAGATCAGGAAACATGTGTTCCGTTACAGTAAATGAAACATGGAATTGCGCAGGTTATTTTCGTGCAATATTATCCAATTTTGCTCATTCATTCACTAATTTTTCTAAATTTTTTGATCCAATTGTGGGTTTCTTTAACAATAAGTCAGCTTAAACGAGAATTAAGATAAAAAAAACGTTGCTACTATTTCTTGTTTAGATGTAATCGTTGTTTACCTGTAGCAGTGAAGCAGAATAAAAGCACTAAGTGCACTTGCATCAAGTTGATCATTTATAAAAGTTTTTACGCCAATATCTTATAATTTTTTAACAGCGCTACGCTGTAAAAATATCCGCAGATTTTTCGTACAGAATCTGGACTTTTTTCTGGCTGTCATTTATATAAGCGCAAGATATAGGTCAGAATCCAACGCTCGGTTTGTTATCTCGGTAACAAATACGGTCAGATCCTGTGAATTGTTGGCCCCGTTAGATAAGTTTTAGGCAGGTGACAAATTTCTGAGAGAGATAACAGCTGACCGAGGTCATCGAAAACAAAATGTCTGTTGTATAATCGGTCTGTCTTAGTTTTCTTAGGTCAGATTTCGTGTGATTGCAGGAATAACAAAGGTATTTGGTATGAATAGCTACTTCCGTATTGCGCCGCACCCTTTTGTGTAAAATCGTCGGAATCGTCGGGTCACTTTCCGATCGCGACAGCGCTTCAGATGAAACTATCCTGGACCAGTGGTTTTCAACCGGGGTTCCGCGGAACCCTCAGGTTGCGGGGGCGGCGTCCACAGGTTCCGCACCAGCTCAATAGAAAAATAAAAGCGCCAACTGAATTCACAAAAGGATGTGGAATTAGCAGAATTCTTCACAGCATTAGCCTAAGTCATTGTTGATAGACAAGATTCTAAGTTAAAATAATTAACATAATTACATGATCATCCCAACATTGAGGTGAGATAAAGATGAAAAGACGCTACCAGAGAGAATGGTAGAGCGAGCAGGTGGGGAAAGACCATTCCATAGAGAGGGGCCTATGCAAGCAAAGGAATCGAATCTGTTTCTCCATTATAGGTTTGCGTTTCTCACAAATATTCTGTATTTTGGCTTACTGACTACCACTCGAGCGTAACGGTTGAGCATCAATTGAACTGAGCTTTCTGAACTTTGACAGTCTCTACGATGGCGTTACAGTAGTCAACTCGCGTCAGCATGAGTTAATGAACTAGGGTTAAGCCTAAAGAGCCTCGATACACTGATTCCATAAGAGGCTTTAAGTTTAAGGCTTGTAAGGAGGAGATCTTGCGGTCCATGGAGTCGAACTCCGCGCTCACATCCAAAAGAGCAAGCAGCGTCACAAACTCATCGTCTATTCAGACAGATTAACCATGCCCCTAGGGTGGCCCCAAAATAAAAGTTGGAAATGCATGGCTCCACAAGGCTGCCCTTGTTAAAAACATAAGCCTGTATGCAACATTTTGGACAGATTGAACAATAACCTATTTTAGAGTGCGCTCCTTTTACGGACATTGCCCCCTTCTTATAGATTATTGCAAGGAGCTGCATAAAGATTTAATTACAACTGGTAAAACTGAAGTAAAATTAACAAGGCTGGGTTTGGTTTGATGACGTAGTTGTTGAGTCATAGCACATCAGTGACGCCATCAAAATAGCGTTGACTAAGAATTTCTGGCAAAAAGCGTTGTACGGACTTCTTGTCTTGGATGATGACGATGCCATTGCAATGGACTCAACGCTGCTTTCTTTTTTATATCTTCGTTACTCTGGCTATTCGGACTTTATCGTTACACCAGCATGACTTCGGCAAGTAATTCCTGCCTAATCCAGATTAATCTGCTAGTTGGAAGAGACTGTGGAAGATTCCGCTCTCCCACACTGGTTAAGGAAATTCCCCGTCAAAGGCAGTCAGCCTCTTTATTTGCTCCCGTCCGTATTTCCCCAGTGGACAGCGGTCCAGACTACCTCGCACTCACGGGTTGAGACTATTTCACAATGAACAGGCCATTAAGTCCTATAACACCCTATATTTCGCCCATGCATTTAGTTCCTACCAATTCCTACAATAGATCATTTCAGACTATCTCATGATACACAGCAGCTTCATTCTGGCTTCGCGATAATTATGAATTGAATGAGCAAGTGAAGTGTGTAGGCGGCTTCTGTTGATTTAGTCAAGTTAGGCGCTAAATAAATGCAGGATTTGCCATTACGCGTTATAGAACACGACGAGGAATGTGACAGCGAAGGTCGTGTCATTCGCAAGTGCTTCAATGGATTATCTGGACAGAGGAAAACTCCACAGGCCAAGCTCTGCTTCTGTTTCCCTGGTTACACAGGCACCCAGTGTGAGACAGGTACAGTATACACGTCTGTCTGTCTGTTCGTCTGTGTGCGTGTCTGTCTTATCAATACACTATGCTGTCCACAGTCTGTCTGTCTGTCTGTCTATCCATCCATCCATCCATCCATCCATCCATCCATCCATCCATCCATCCATCCATCCATCCATCCATCCATCCATCATCCATCCATCCATCCATCCATCCATCCATCCATCCATCCATCCATCCATCCATCCATCCATCCGTCCATCTATATCCGTCTGTCTGTCTGTGTGTCTGTCTTTTAGCACGAAGTTGCCCACCCTTATGCCTATCCACTGTAACCTCATTTCAGTATTTGCATCAACCTCATCGGCCACCACCGAAAACGTGTTGTCTGCTAACTTTGATTCATCCAATCCGTCGATTTCCAATTCCACTCAACCTAAACACAACCCTCTGTGTCTTTCCCTCTCTAATCTTCTGGTGGTCAAAACGGTATCACTGTGCATTACAAAGCGCTCGTGAATTAGCAGGTGCTCTGCGCTTAGCTTCAACTAGCGCCTAAGAAATTTCGAGTGTATTATTACGAACGGTACTTAATCGATTTCTGTTCCTTGAACTGGTGCCTAGCTGATTATATGTTGGACAGATATTGATGTGGTGTGAATGTTGTGTTTTGATGAGCAGAGGTCGATGAGTGCATGAGTCATCCCTGCCTCAATGGAGGAACCTGCATCGATCGCGTTAATCGCTACAAGTGCAACTGCACTTCAGCATTCACGGGAAAGAACTGCGAGATAGGTAATGCAAACACTGTTCGTCACTGTAATGTATTCTTACATTCGCACATACTTACATTTACACGTAAACCATCTGTTTAAATATTACACTGGTGTTGTTGTTGTTATTGTTGGTGTTGTTGTTGTTGTTGTTGTTGTTGTTGTTGGTGGTGGTGGTGGTGGTGGTGGTGGTGGTGGTGGTGGTGGTGGTGGTGGTGGTGGTGGTAGTAATAATAATAATAATAATAATAATAACAATAAAAATAATAATAATAATAATAATAATAATAATAATAATAATAATAATAATAATAATAATAATAATAATAATAATAATAATGATTAATAGATGTGGAAACGTTGAAACCGCTTCAGTGTGAGCCAGACGTGTTGGTTGAGGGTGCTAACAGGCGATCGAGCATTCCAACCGTCTACCGTCTGTTCCACAACATCACCGTCAGAGTAAATATGTCGTGGCCGTGTGGTCCGCCTGGTAAGAAGACCCTGATCACTTTAGCCTGGAACGTCTTTCGACTCCAGGACGACGACTTGGGGGGCTCAGATAGCTGCCAACAGCCCCTGGTCAGGCCCTACACCCTACTGCCCGATTCGGTAGATCTCAACCGTTCAGTCGTTCGTATTCCGGCTTTCACGCTTCACTACGGAACGTACAGCTTTCTCTTTCGGGTAGGTATACAGCCCAGGATTTTGATATGTATAAATGTATGTATGTATGTATGAGTGAATTTATATATGTTTCAATGTATGTATGTATGTTTATATGTATGTTAATATGTATGTATGTGTGTTTGTTTGTTTGTGTATATATGTATAATATGTGTGTATGCATGTATGTATGTGTGTAATGTATGTAAGAATGTATATGTGTGTATGTGTGTGTATACATGTATATATGTATATGTGTATGTGTGTGTATATTGTGTGTGTATGTGTGTATGAAGACACTTATATGGTGCGTTTAAAGTATCTCACATGCATGACTGATTGACTATCTATCAGATATATATGAATGCGTTGTAAGACAGTTTGAATATGTTATGCTGGACGATTTTTGATAAGTTCCCTCTGTTCTAAAATTTAATCCGTTATAATTCGCTGATTGTTTGATTGCTTGACTGATCGACTCAATGATTCTTTCATTCCTTCATTGACTCGCTCACCTGCTCGCTCACTTGCCCTCTCGCTCACTTGCGGACTGACTGAATTGCTCACCTGCTCATTCGCTGAATTTCTCGCTCACTCCTTCGTTGATTGAACGGTTGCCTGCAAAATATGTTAGCGCCAAAGAAGATTTAGATTATGCTGGGTACGGAGCTTAGACAGGACGACATTTATTATTAGAAATAGCTAAGTCTGTATTTGACGAATGATTTTCCAAGGTGTCTGCATTGAACAAGACAGCGGCTGTGTCTTCCGTGTGGCTTGCAATCAGACCCTCCACGCTGGTCTCTCGTCTGCGCGCCGTCGGAGATCTCAGGATAATTGGTAGGCGCCCACTGATCACAAGTCTCTACTGCAGTCACTGCATATACAACGTCCTATCACTATTCTCTCTCCTACCATCCTTCATTTCTATTTCTTTTGTTTCTTTACCCTCTCGCCCTTTCTCTCACCCTCTCCCTCCTCCCTTCCTTTCTGTCTGTCTTTCTCTGTCTCTCTCTGTCTGTCTATCTGTCTATCTGTCTGTCTCTCGCTCGCTGGCTCTCTCTCTCTCTTTCTCTCTTCTCTCTCTCTCTATCTCTCTATCTCTCTCTCTCTCTCTCTCTCTCTCTCTCTCTCTCTCTCTCTCTCTTCTCTCTCTCTCTCTCTCTCTCTCTCTCTCTCTCTCTCTCTCTCTCTCTCTCTCTCTCTCTCTCTCTCTCTCTCTCTCTCTCTCCCTCTCTCTCTCTCTCTCTCTCTCTCTCTCTCTCTCTCTCTCTCTCTCTCTCTCTCTCTCTCTCTCTCTCTCTCTCTCTCTCTCTCTCTCTCTCTCTCTCTCTCTCTCTCTCTCTCTCTCTCTCTCTCTGCCTTCCTCTTTGTTCTTACCTCTACAGAATTTATTATAATGGAGCAGAATGGAATGGAATAGAAAAGGATGCAATACAATACCATACAGTACAACATAATATCAAAACATAAGTAAGTAAGTAACCGCGTGGGTAAATGGTGAATGGTAGTCAAACACGTGATGATGACGTCCGTGGTATTTTAGACTCCAGTTCCGTCGTGATCCTGGATGCGAGGGAATCCTACGATCCGGATGATCCATGGCAAGGACATCGCATCCTTAACTTCACCTGGCATTGCACCAAAGCTAACAATACGATACACAATCAAGATCCTCTTGGTATGTTCCCTATAAAGTATTCTTACGAAAAGTATCTACGTAGACGAGGCAGTACCCTTAAGAGGTAAATAGGCCTAACACGACTACGTGCTTGAAGTCTATTCCTTTTGAACGAGGGTTCTCCATGTTGTGTGGGGAGTGCTACTGATGAGGTTTCCTTGAAGTTGCGCTTTAATATTCTCATTTATGTTGTGTTACACGGTGTTCAGTTTATGAGGACCTCATAAAAAGAACGTCAATATTAATTTCCATAAATGAAGTATTGTTTAAAACGTCCGTAGAGGTGAAGTGTACTGTAAAAAGGTGATTAATATCTTTGAAACATTTACAGTAGATGTGTAAAGAGTCATAGTTTATGTTCTGCATGCTCACCCGTTGACCAGTTGTATAGTCGTGTGTGCACTTCTGAACGCTGGAAAGAGGGCAATATCAAACGCAGTTGTATTGTATTGTATAAATGCAGTTGTATTGTATTGTATTGTATTGTATTGTATTGTATCAAATGCAGTTGTATTGTGTTAACGACGCTGTGTCATAACGAAGATAATTAGCAGCGACCTCCTTCTTTATCCAAGCTTTAGACTGGCACTACCCAAAACCTTGTAACAATGTACAGATGTGCATATATATACATGTATGTGTGCTTGTATGTCAGTACATAAGTGGACATTTATATAGCGCCTTCCAAGAACCTCGCTAGCCAATGATTTAGCGCCTCTGAGTAGTTTTCTTGAAGGGGCGCTATAAAAATGTTCGATATGAATGAATGAATGAATGAATGAATTTACGAGTAACTTACGAGAACATAGATATAGATCAGTGTTTCTTAACCAGTGTTCGACCGAACCCCTGGGGTTCGGTGAGCCAGTGCCAGGGGTTCGACAGAGGTCCTCTGAAATATATACATATTCAGGGTCAGTGAGTGTGAGTGAGAAATCATTTGCTATTTTATTTTTATTTTTCGGCTTTTATTTAATAAAATAGTTAGCTGTTAGTAGTTCATGTATTGAATGTATTAATATTGTATCACATTTTGGTACAATTTTTTATTTCCTTTTGTTCCCATTAGTTAAAAAATTATTGTTCACACTTGAGGGGTTCGGTGAGTGGTCATGGATTTCTCTTGGGGTTCGGCTCCCTTGAAAAGGTTAAGAACCACTGATATAGATCAATGCAGCCACATTTGCTGAAGTACCTATGGCGCTATATAAACACTTGGCTCTGTTACGCTACTTTACAGATGACAGCGTCGAAAACTGTTCCGGAAAGATCCAGTCCGTCCTGCGTTCGGACGTTCCACTGATCCAGTTCTCAGCCAGCATTCTAGAACCGGAACCGGATCCGGAAGACGGACTGGAACCGGATCTGGAACCTCTTCCGGGAGTGTTTGTGAGCACCGGGAAAAGCGTTTTTGTCTTCCACGTTTCCGTTTCCCTTCCCGACCGCATCCCTGGACTGGACAGCGTCAGCCTCGTCCTCGCCCGTCCCCGGAACTCTTCCAGCCCTGCCCCAGAGATCTCCGATCGTCCAGAAATCCAGTCTGACTTTCTGCCACCGGAAGTGGAAATAGTCTGCGTCGTCAACTGCAATGGATTTGCGTCAGCGTCGAGCACCGTCCTTCTGGCTGGATACTGTGCCAGCTGCAACGAAGAGGAGGTTCATGGTTACCTCTGGGACGTCCGGGTTGCCGTTGAGTCCCCGGCCAGGGAGTGGCTCGAAAGGGAGAGGGCATCAAGTGCGTTTCAGTCGGCGACGTTTGGAATTGGAACGTCTACGATGTCGAATCTGAGGATCGACGAAGAATGGCTGATCATTCTCACAGGTGATAATTCATTCATTCATTCTCTCTTTCTTTCTTTTAAAGCATTTTGCATAGCGCTCCTGCTACTGAATATCGATGTTGATCATTTGGGTCAAGCAGTCATTCGCAATCGATCAAGTGACCCATTGATCCATTACGCATTAGATCATTGTTTGTGTTTGTCTCATTCACATAGTTATGTAGTGCAGGTTTGTAATGATCAATGTATATCGATCATTCAATCAATGGCATTGAATTGAATCAAATCAAAACAGAATGAGCGAAATCCAATCCACCGCTGCCACAGTCCCATTTCTCTTGATCTAAACGCAAATGACCGTAACATTTCTCTGTCTTCACTTCTCATTGGTCTCCATCAATCGGAATTTCTTCATTACCCACTATAGCTATGCAAAGGCTCCGCTGATTTGACGCAGCGCTCGTGAATGATCAGGTGCCCTGCGCTTAGCATTTAAACAGCGCTATATAAACTTCAGATTTTTCGATGAACGATTTATTTTCATGTAAATATGCCTGTATGTTTGCTTAGAATACACTTTAAACCAGGTAGTAATTGGTATTTTCAAGTCCTTGTGCTTGTATGCGTAGTCCTAGACTTAAACGAAAAGTATACTTTTCATAGTGTCGTTTCAGTGTTTCGCCGGGGGAATTCCAGCCTAAACGGAACCGGAGTCTATCCACTCGGCATCAGAGTGGAGAGAAACGAAACCGAAAGTGAAACAAATCTGGAGGAAGTGGTCACTCTGCCGGTCATGGAAAGTTCTGCTGAAAGTATTTACACGGATATTCCTGGAATTGTACTCGCTCTGACCGTGGTCTCAGGTCTCCTCGGCCAGGAGAACAGACTATTTAATCTGTTTAAAATTAATCAATTGTTCGAATAGTTAATTGTTAAATATATCTAATTGAAATGTGATTGCTGGTCATCTGATGTAGCCTAGAGACTTTACAGAAATTGAAATTAAACATTAGATATTAGGGAAATTAAACTAATATGGCAACATAGGCGAATGACACAGAGTTTTCATCGTAATTTCCCGGCGTTTATATTACTCTGATCCAATTTGTAAATTTCTCTTTTTAACGCAAGAGGACGCTTCCAACGAAGACCGCAATCAGAACCCAAGATACATTAGACAGAACCAGTCAAACAGTCCTAAGGACCCACAGACTAAGCACGTTAAAAATTACGTAGTGGATCTGATCACGCTCCGGGCGTTAGCGGAACCCCAGTACTACATTCACGCCCGTCGCGTTATTGGCCAAAGCATGTCACGTGAACTTGCTTACTTCCTTGGAATTTGAAATGGCGGACATCTTAAGGGTCGGTTAGGGTCAGGTTATGCGTCATGAGGGTCGGTTAGGGTGAGATTATGCGTAGTGAGTGTCTGTTAGAGTCAGGTTAGGCGTCGTGAGGGTCGGTTAGGGTCAGAGTTAGGGTTAGTTTCGTCATTGGAAAACATGGTGAACAATCTTCCACCGCATTCGGGAGAGTTTATCGATTGTCTCCTTTCACATGCACAAAATCATGGGACGTACATTGACAGCGGGCGTAATTCTAGTCCCAGGTATTTGGATCACGTCGGGCGTGACTGTATCCACGACCCAAAAATTAAGGTAACCTCATCATTATGTCCCGAGATGGTATTCCAGACAATGCTATTACAGTCGCCCTAATATTTAAGTACTAGGCAAATGTTTTCAATGAATAACTACAGAAAGAAATACTAGTATGTTCTGTGCGTATACTGCGGCTCAATTCCTATTACTTCTGTCGATCTATATCAACAATAATAATGAGACCATTAATTGCACACACTGAGGCCAGCGTAGAAAGCTATTTTGTGAGGTATTCGACGGCCCTGGGTACATACATCTGTGCAGTGAAAAAGGTTCACTAGGGGCCTGAAAAAACGTACGCCTCTCAGTAATCCTGGAGGACATGCAGTTTGCCTACAACTGTTTTAGTTAACACTCCAGACGTCAGTCACTAGCTCTTCTCAGTTCTCACCCCAAACAGCAAGTCCTGAATCCGCCACTCTGCAGATATGCATCTATTAATAGCAAGTACTCCAAGCACAGACGTGCATAGAGTTTGTCTCATAGGTGCGTGCGTGTAGTCTGCACGTTTAATAAGACAAACTTTGATCCTTCGTATGAAGGTAGGTGACGAAAACAATTATCACAACCGAGAAGAATTTGCCTCAGTCACGAACTGCCACCGATCGATATCTGTATAAACAACAGTTACTGACACGTATACAGTGATATATATATATATATATAACAAATACTACAAGCCTATAATTGTCTCTGTATACTCTGTACAACGCACATAGGGTATATCTATGTATAAGTGTAGATATAGGCTAAAACATTCATGCATTATGTACTATGTATGCTATATATATGTACAGTTATGTATATGCATCAGTTGGAATTATATATGTATTATAGATTGCATATGTTATATAATTTAATATCATTTACATAATATATGTATACTATTTTTACATAATCGTAATCGTGATCTCCATAATTTTATATGCTAGTCCATAATTATTTATTATCCAGATAATTATATATTTTATTCAGTTCTATCCTATTTATTACGTGCTACAGAACTACAATATATCATATGTATTCAGGATAGCAAACTTCGGTATGATTATTATATTATTATGAATGAAATAATATATATTTATACACATTATAATTATATAGGCCTAGGTAACATTATTGGCCACCTTATACACGTCATACTGAGATATGCATGTTGTATTTTTAGCTATCTTAAGAACGTCATGTAGAGATTATTTGTAGAGATTATTTCTAAGGCTAACTCGTGGTCTGTGTGACTGTGTGTGTGTGTGTGTGTGTGTGTGTGTGTGTGTGTGTGGCTGTGGGGGTGGGGGGGTTGATCGCAGCGTAAATGTAACAGCTAGGCAGAGAGATCGTAAGCACTCTTGAATGTGAGAGTCCATACTCAAGTAGACCTAATTTGCGCAGAAGGTCTTCTTGGCCAGAGTATTTGCGCCTTCAGATCGATAAGATTCGGCTCATGGCTTGCCTATCTGGGTTGGGATTATCTATACTGATCTGTAGACGTTAAGGGACATGAATTGGTTAGATAGGTATGCGATCACAGGTAGGATAGCTGACCCCACAACTGCTGCTCAACAGGTAAGAAAGCTTCCAAGCTATTCGTATGTATACTGTGTTAATAGGATTTCGTTTATTTCCCTTGCAAAATGTAGCCCTTGTTAAAGTAATGTAAGACTAGTTTAAGTAAGGCAACACAGTATAAGGTTAGTTGAAGTGAGTTATAAGCTCCACTAAGGTAAAACAAATCAATCTAGGGTAAAGTGAGGTCCTGTTAAACAAGGCAAATTTTAAAAGGCAAGGCTACATATTATGGCAATGTAAGTTAAGATAAGGCGAGGTAAAACAAGATAAGGCTAGGTAAGGCAAGATAATGTAATGTAGGGTAATCATATCGCATGCCTCTTTCCGAAGTTTTCTCAGTTTTCTCCTAGTTTGAAAGCGTCAAAATCTCTCGCAAACAGCCTACAGGACGTGTGTTTATGTCATTTACATAAGGCGTACACTGTTTATTAAACACACGCTTAACTGTTATAGCATATGGGAGTGATCATTGTGAGTGGCCAGATTATCTCTATTTAGCAACAGTTAGTAGTGAGATTCAACTCTCAAAACAAGTGGAATCCAGATAGATATTTTAAGGACAGGCCGAGGCTTCATATCGTGGATATTCGCCAAATGCGAAACTAAGAAAGTGGAATGATTTAGACATAACGCGAACAGCATGATAAGACATGATAGAATCAATGAGATTAAGCTAAGCCTACACTATGTCCCCATTTAGCCAGTGCATTTGACATTCCATTCCATCGTGGTTCCAACTTATCTGACAATGTTGTAACAAATTTTAGGTACACAAATTATAGACCTATTAGATTTCCACTCCCTCAGCTGTTGATTTGTGTACAAAATAAGACATTCGATTTCATATTGATTCACGGCTAGCTTAGATTTAGGGTAGCCTAATTCATTCATTCACTCCAAAGATTTATATAGCGCCCCTTGAAGGGGCGCTATATAAATCTCCTTGAAGGGGCCCCCTTCAAGGTTGCTACTCAGGAGCTCTCCCGACCCAACCCCGGCTGAAAAGGGTGGTTTTAAGTCTAGAGTAAAACGCATCTGAATGAACTCTAGGCATAAGGCGTAATGTTACTGGAAGCCCATTCCAAAACATGGGGTCCGCAACAGAGAAGGCACGATGCTGTCTAAGAGCAGTTCGCGCACGGGGAACAAGAAGTTCACGATGTGTGGAGGAGCGGAGAGACCTGCACACCCAGAGTAGGGCGACAGAGCTCTTGTAAATACACAGGAGCGGAACCTAAGAGGCACCGCCACACCAAAGCAGAAAGCCGGAACACAATCCGCTGCGGGATAGGAAGCCAGTGCAGGACATTCCTCATAATTTATAAGCGGTGACATGGCCGAACAACGCTCCCCTAATTGTTTTACTTGCGACCACTAGCCATTCCAGAACAACGCTCCCCTAATTTTTGCAGTCCCGAGGGATCACATGTACCTCGTGGGAAAATAATAAGGCACGTTCACTGATGTTGCTGAGGACGAGGTCCAGCGTAATTTTTGCATATATTTTTTTTATTTCTATGGCCAAGATAAGCCTATAACACCTCGGTTAAAAAAATAATGCATTTTCAATGTTCACAATGAACTGTCTTTGGTGCTTTTCCTTTCACAGCTTAAACTATTGTATTGTATTGTATCTAGAGATTTATATAGCGCCTCTCTCAGAATAAGTATTCAGAAGCGCTCTCAGCACGAAAACCCCGAAAAAAGAAACGTCTTTAAAGAACGAGAGACCAAAGAGGAAAACTAGTCATTAGTTTAGCCCTTAATGAAAAAAAATATGTTTGTTTCAGAGTTCTTCTGCTCCTTAGACGCCTCAATCTCATCGAAGTACCCCTTGCAACTGACCGGAATGCAAATCTGTTTTGAGTGCCATAGCGTAATGGAACTATAGAAATTCTAAGATTACATCAGATTACCTTACCCTACGTTGAGTCAACTAACTTTAACTCGATCGAATCGTGAAGGAAGAGAGGGAGTCGTGAATGGCAAAGAATGCCAAACAAGAGAGACGTTTAACGACATCTAGTGACGAATCACGAAACACGCTGACTCCAGGTGGCGCTGCAGGTAACAAAGATAAACTGCTCTAATCAGTCAATCGGACCAATTCATCGATTTCGGGCGAAGATAAGCCTAGTGTCAATAGCATATACATGAGTAGGCTATAGTCTATAGCAAGGGCGTACCCAGGGAACAATTTCGATGGTTTCATAATAATAATAATAATAATAATAATAATAATAATAATAATAATAATAATAATAATAATAATAATAATAATAATAGAGATTTGAGTGCCGTAGTTCGTAAGCAGTCGATGACTCGAAAGCAACGATTCAGAAGCACTTTGAGGAGCAGGGTTAAGTCACTCAAGATGGGCCTGTGTGAAAAGTTCAGTTTTTAGATGTTTCTTGAAGACAGCGAGGGCTGTAGAATTTCTAATGTCCGTAGGAAGATTGTTCCATATTCGAGGGGCTGCTGAGATGAAGGATCTTGATGCAGTTGTTACGTGACAGCGGACATGGTCGCAGAGTTAGGGTCAGTTTTGAAAAGTTAAGTGTCTTCACCACAATTATTTATTTCGGGGGAGGGGTTGAACCAGTAAGCCCCCTAAATACGCCCGTGGTCAATAGTTATGAGCTGAAGTAAGATGAAAAATGAAGTCGCTAAGACTTCATACCGACTGTTTCCTATTGGGATCAATTCAAAGACTGCTCTTCTTCTGGCACGGTGTGCTTGGAAGCTATCATTGGTTGATGCCTTGTGCACCTTGGATAAGCTGGTGCCCTGCTCTTGGCTTTCGAGTGGCGCTTTAGAAGTTTGGAGCCAACGATTAAGATTACCATAATGAAAATGGGGCCATAGAAGAAGTATTCGGAATAGATAAGAATCCGTGTATGACAAAACAAAAGCGGTGTTATAGTTGACATTTCTTCTGCATAACTACAGCAGCCTACGCTCGGCTTATAGATAGCCACGTGTCTGATATGTAATCTCTGCAATCTCTGATCTACTCCTCATAGTCATGGTCCACAGTCGAGTGTTTGGCTCAAGCGTCTATGATTGTGCTTATCGCATGAATATGTAGGCATCTGTTAGGTGCAATTGACTTTTAGCCAATCGTCGACCTACGTTCGTTAGGGAGCGACATGGCTACGCTATCACGATCGGTTAAGAGGGCACTTGCCATAGTTGAAGAAGGGTCGAGGTCAGGTCAGGGAATGCAGGGTTAGGAAAGATATGTTAAAGTCACTGATGTTGCTAAGGACGAGGCCTGATTTTCCAGATACCCGTTAACAGCTCCTGAGGGTTTGTTCTGATGCGTTCTACTCTAATCCCAAGACTGTCCTTTTTAGCTGGGGCTGTGTCGGGAGCGCTCCTGAGTAGTAACCATGAAGAGGCGCTACATAAATTATCGTAATGAATGAAAGTCAGGCGATGTAAGGTAGGGTAAGGTAGGTAGGTTGGCTACGATAAGTTAAAGTAAAGTAAGACATGGTTAGGTGGGTTAGATAAGCTAAGATAAGGAAAGGTACAGTAATGAAAATGTCATGTCAGGTAAGATGAGGTCAAGAGGTCAAGACAAGTCAGACGAGTTCAGGTAAGACAAGGTAATGTAATTAACAGTAAAGTAATATTAATTGCGGTAAGATAATGTAGTCTAAGATATGGCAAAGTAAGAAAAAACAAAAGTTAAAAACTTAAGACACGGTAAAGTCAGAGGTTTTGATGGGAATTGACATGAGGTGAGCCGCAACATGTTGAGGTAAGTTAAGGCAGGGTAATGCATTTCCGCATTGCATTAGCGACACATCGCATAGTAATAATAATAATAATAATAATAATAATAATAATAATAATAATAATAATAATAATAATAATAATAATAATAATAATGATAATGATAATGATAATGATAATGATAATGATAATGATAATGATAATGATAATGATAATGATAATGATAATGATAATGATAATGATAATGATAATGATAATGATAATGATAATGATAATGATAATGATAATGATAATGATAATGATAATGATAATGATAATGATAATGATAATAATAATAATAATAATAATAATAATAATAATAATAATAATAATAATAATAATAATAATAATAATAATAATAATATAGCAATTTTTCATAAATCCTGAGCGATCATTAATACCTCGGGTAAAAAAATAATAATAATAATAATAATAATAATAATAATAGGCTAATAATAATAGGCTAATAATAATAATAATAATAATAATAATAATAATAATAATAATAATAATGATAATAATAATAATAATAATAATAATAATAATAATAATAATAATAATAATAATAATACTAAGGCCTTCTAAACTCTTGGCCCAATTAACCACAAAGGCCTGGCTTTCTTCACAACCTTGGTCACCGCCTTGCCCAGATAACTAGAGACAACAGAGAAACTACATTTCTCTATCAGCGCTTATCTGTCGCCATCCAACGCTTCAATGCAATTGCTTTTCACAGCACCTGGGACACTCAGCATGACATCAACGAAGACTAGCCATACCAGAATAATGTTAATCCTAATTTTTTTAAATCCTGAAATAATGATAATAATAAAATAAGACGATTTGTATAGCGCCGTAGCACAGCCGAGGCCGAAGGAAAGGGCGCTGTACATGAGTTCAACAAATTAATGACAGTCATATGGTTGTTTATAAAGATAAGTCTTGAGCTGTGATTTGAATGACTCCAGAGGTGGCGCTTCTTTACATGATCTGGAAGATTGTTCCATGCATTGGGTCCTGCAACAGAGAAGGAACAGTCGCCAAACCTCGTAGAAGACCGCGGGACTTGTAGCGGGTGTTTTGATGAGGTTCGTGGCCGACATCTACGCGCATTAGCATATAGCATCATCGGATTGCTCACGCTGGGAGCGCCTCTGAATAGTCATTACTGCTAGAGGAGCTCTATAAATGCCCAGATACATACAATACAATACAATACAATCTATATAGCATTATATTATACTGCATTCCTATTTTCACGTAGGAGTTCATCACAATAAGTCTGCGCGAGTATCGTTCAGTGCAACCCCGGTCAGTGTCTTCGATACCTACTCATCGATGGAGTACGAAAGGAAGGACTCCGAGACCAATCCTCTGACGGCGTCCGTTGTCTTCCAGCTGGAGAAACTGATCGACTCCCTCGACGGTTTCAATGTCACCCTCAATAAAGGTAACGACCGATGACGTCCTCAGTACTATCAGCATCGCTTTCCGTGAAGGAAGGAAGGAAGGAAGGAAGGAAGGAAGGAAGGAAGGAAGATAGGAAGGAAGGAAGGAAGGAAGGAAGGAAGGAAGGAAGGAAGGAAGATAGGAAGGAAGGAAGGAAGGAAGGAAGGAAGGAAGGAAGGAAGGAAGGAAGGAAGGAAGGAAGGAAGGAAGGAAGGAAGGAAGGAAGGAAGGAAGGAAGGAAGGAAGGAAAGAAGGAAAGAAGGAAGGAAGGAAGGAAGGAAGGAAAGAAGGAAGGAAGGGAAGAAGGAAGGGAGGAGGGGATGAAAGAAAGAACGAATAAATCAAAGGATACAATGAATTAACAAACGAATGAGTTAACGAGCGGATGAATGAAAGAACGAATGAATGAAGGAATTAAATGAACCAAATGAACCAGTGAATTATTGAACAAATGAGCGAATGAATGAACAAAGAACAAATGAATGAATGAACGAATGAATGAATGAAACGACGAGTCACTGAATGAACAAATGAACAAATGAGTGAATGAACAAATGAATGAAACAGCGAATGAGTGAATGAATGAACGAATGAACAAATGAATGAATGAAACAACGAATGAGTGAATGAATGAACGGATGATTGAATGAGTGAATGAATGAGTGAGTGAATGAATGAATGAACGACGAATGAAGCAACGATCGAGTGAATGAATGAACGAATGAGTGAATAAACGAATAAGCGAATGAATGAATAAACGAATGAACGAATGAATGAATGAACTCGTCGTCGTCATTATCATAGTGTGTCGTCGGTTGTTTTGTTTGAAGGTACGAGTGGACTTGGGTTCAGCATCGTTGGAATGGGATTCGGAGACAACCTCGGTCCAGCCGACAAATTATCCATCTGCGTCAAACAGATCCTCGACCAAGGCACCGCTCAGAAGGACGGAAGGCAAGTGTCGTCTCTGCTTCTTATGTCTCTGTCTGACTAACTTACTCTGTTCACAATGAACGAATGAATTAAACAACTGTCAACTGTCTGTTAGTATGTCTCTCTCTCTCTCTCTCTCTCTCTCTGGCTGCCTCTGCCTGTCTTAGTTATTGAAATCAGCTTCACACTAGTATGGCTAAGAGTGGCCTTCATAAACGGTTCAAACATCTCTTGCTCTCTGGCCAAAGCCGTAAAAAGGACATAAACACGTCACATCCAGATTTAATTTATTATGCCAGTTGTCCACTGAGCGAAGAACATTTGCTACTGTTTCACAAAGTAAAGAATTTGAATCAGCCGACAACCTCTCTTCTTTGTTTACCAACAGTTATTCACTTGATCAATCAACCTACCTCTGATCTTTGATCACCTCTAACACCACCAGTTATTGCACTTTGACTCATATTGTGCCATGTACTGTTGAATTCTCGAACGTTCTCCATGGCTAATTCAAAACTTTGGAATTTATTGCCCAGTTCTGTGTTCATTCATCTCAATTCCTAAGTACCATTATAAGCCTTAACTTATTTATGACTCATCGATTTCAATATTATTGCTTTCCAACGGACAACGATTGGTGGCGAAATTTCACTTGAAACGTCTGCATACAGTTTAATCTTTCATATTTCTCTTCGTCTGTTTGCATGTATGTTCATGTCTGTCTGCATCTGTCTGTAACATAATCGTTGTCATCATTACAATAACCAACGTCATCATACTGCTGCTGAAAATTTAAATAAAAAGCCTAAAGCGTGGTTAACTACTTCAGCTGCAACACTGTCAACGTTCATTGCCAGTAATTCGTCAATTTGGTTATTTTAGGATTCATCCCGGAGATCAGATCATTGAAGTGAATGGAAAGAGTATGGTTGGCGTTACATATCAAGAGGCGGTCGACATTCTCAAAAGCGCCACGGGAAAAGTCAGGTAATACACGGGTGCTATATAAATTAATGAGATATGCACATTGAATAACTACTGTTACTTTTTACTTTTACCTTACTCCTGTTGCACCGTTCCTGTGAATCATAGTTGCGAGTTCAATTAAATATTCATTCGATAGTAGCCTTAGACGTGTACGACCGCGATCCTGCTGTATGTATGTGATGAATGCTACCTGGCCAATAATATGAGAAGAAACACGTATGGGACTGTTGCTGAGTAGCGACAGTTTTTGGCATTGTTTCGTATGGCCAACAGCCATAGAGGAGCAATAGAGGTATTTCCTCAGAAGGGACAGTGTGCCGAACGAGCAGAAGATGATTTTTATGCTATATTATGTTATGTTATGATATGTTTAGTGAAAAGAGTTGAGATCAGTATTTTGGGATCAATTTTCATGCAATGCTTAATCTTACCATACCTTATGTTGTTCGACCTTGCCTTAGCTTTCCTTCTTTTGGTGTGATATATCTATCCTACCTTTGCTTTGCCTTGTGCTATTAAACTTATCCACACCCCTCCTGTTCTCCTTGTCTTCCAGTTTTACCACTGCTGTATAGCTTAGATTTGACTACCTGTTATTAAATTATATTACACTTTGTCCAATTGATTAGATCAGATTAAATTAGATTGCAATCATTAAGCTGCACATGACAAGGCTAGAATAGACCAAACCAGATGGTATGAGGTTACTAGGCTAGATTATAATACCCATGCATGTCCACTCTCTTGACTTACCTCATGTCGACCTGTTTCGTAGCCTGCGGATGGGAAGGAGAAAACCCGGCGATGCCACCCCAGAAGGACTACTTCATCAACAACTGGTTCAGATGGGGGCCTCGTCCCCGGTACCATCCACTGCCATTGGTCATCACAGCGGTCAAATCAATGATGACCACAGACTAACCAGAGATCTGGCCAAGATAGAAGCACTGACCACACACGCACCGTTACAGGGACCATCTACCACCATTGGTCATCAGGGTGGACTGACCACACACCAGGGACCATCCACAACCATCGGTCACCAGAGTGGTCATATTAATGATGGGATGACCAGGCAAGCAACACTTAACGTAAACGCTGCGTTACAAGGACCATCCACCACCATTGGTCACCACAATGGTCAAATCAATGGTGACCACAGACTAACTGGAGAGGTGGTCAAGAAAGCAGCACCATTGCCTCCACACTCCACGTTGCATGGATCAAACACCACCATCGGTCATCCGATTGCACATGGTCAAATCAATAATGACCACAGACAAACCGATGGGATGACCAAGCAAGCAACGCTGACCACACAGTCCTCGCTTCACGGACCGTCCACCGCAATTGGTCATCACAGTGGTCAACTCAATGATGACCACAGAATAACCGATGACTTGACCAAGAGAGCATCACTGACCGCAAACGCCTACACTCGTCGAGACAGTTCATCCGACGAGGAGCAGGCACGCAAGGTTGCTAGTTATTAATCAAAAATTACAAATTATTACTAACCAACAATTAATTATTACCTAAACTTGTTTTGTGACTTCTATCGCGCCAGTGTCAAATGCAGGAGGCATCAATCTATGGCGTACATTTATTATGAACAAACACTAATACTCAGCTGCCAACCCAGTTAGTAATTACTAGACGTTTAGCACTTGTTAATCGAAAGTAAGTACTAAAGTTTATTTGATTATATTAGATTACCGGGGCTGCATAGCCTACTAGTTAGAGCGCTCACCTTGTTGTGCGAAGAGTACGGATTAGAGCCTCCTTGAGGCAGTTACTGTGTAGGGACCTTGAGGAAGTTCTTGATTCACAATTGCTCAGCGCCATCGATTGGAGCTTGGTCACTTGACGGTGGCTCTTAATAAATGCATAATAATTCATGCAATTTGATTATACTAAGAATGTTTTAAAGTTATATTGAATTAGAACCGTTAAGTGAGGCTTAGTAAGAATTCGGGTTTTTTAGGTTAAGTTAGGGTAAAGACATGCGATCAGAAGTTAGACTAAATATACATGTATGACGGTTGATTTTACCACAATGACAACAAGTTCGATCTATGTTGATTTTATTGTTTTTAGAGGCTTAGTTCTGATTATCATGGCATCGATGACCTCCAGCCAAATCCAAAAGCTCTAATGCTCAAACTGGAACTGGTAATACCACATACATGTACATTCATACATACATGCATACATACATACATATATGCACACATACATACATACATACATACATACATACATACATACATACATACATACATACATACATACATACATACATACATACATACATACATACATACATACATACATACATACATACATACATACATACATACATACATACATACATACATACATACATACATACATACATACATATACAGACATACAAATATACGCACAGGTGTCTGTAGGAGTTCATGGTTCATTTTGTATACTATAGGCCACATGTAACGTTGGTGCCATCGCGCCAATAACGATATCAGCACAAAGTAATATTTTGCATTTGGCCACTGCAGGGAGGTGAAAAGGGACAGAGATATGAACAGGTTAGACACAGACAGGGGCAATGCCAGAGACAGAAGAGAGACATAGACAGAGACAGAGACAGATAGAGAGAGCGAGGTAGAGATATGGCGAGGGAGAGACAGAAACAGATAGACAGAGGAGAATAGGGAATTTGCCGAATTAGCATGCAGATTCTATAACGTACGTTTAGCGATTAAGATGCACCTATTTAGGTCATTCAGATAGACCTAATATGTCAGCGCATTTAAGGTATTCTTGATAGGCGCCATACGAATTATTACAATTACCTTACCTAACCGACTACCTTGCAGCTCAGTGTCTGTTGTGATTGCTGTAGGCTTCAATCAAGAGACGGGAACTGGAAAGACAGCTGGAAGTGATACGGACTGAGGTATGCTTCATCAATGATTGACTTTGCGGACTTCTGTAGCGCCATATTATAATCCAGAGGAATCGCCGTCCAACTCAATATGCAACATTAGGAGAAGCTCTTTACAGAAGTACGTCCACCGGTAAGTAAGTAAGTAAGTAAGTAAGTAAATAAGTAGGTAAGTAAATTTATTCTTTATTAACCACATCGCACATTGGTGTACAAACATCTAAGGTCGACTCAGCCTTTCCATTCGATAGGTGGCGTTGATACGCAGATGGGAGCCTTGCATAGATGCCATACAAGGCTTCCATCTGTCCTACTTACTTACTTACTTACTTACTTACTTACTTACTTACTTACTTACTTACTTACTTACTTACACATCCGTTCATACTATGACTTGCAATCATACTGCGGTGTGTACGTTTGAATTAATCATAAACAAGAATATAATGTTGTTGTTGTTGCTGTTGCTGTGGCAGTTGCTGTTGCTGCTGTTGCTGTTTCTGCTGTTGTTGTTGCTGCTGCTATTGTTGTTGATTCTATCCTGTCGTATCTTGGCTGCAGATAAACGGCGTCCTGCGCCAACGTAGCACGGATGGCAAGAGCAGCAGAGGAGACAGCGTCCTTAGCAAACTGATCGAAGTTGAGACTACATTGAGTAAAGCCAGGCACGAAACAGATCGGATGAAGGTAATCGATAATTGATTGATTCCTTGGCTGAATGATTCATCCATCCACTCAGTGCATTATTATAAAGAAGCGCTATATAAGTGTTCCCATAACAATTTATGTAGTGCTTCTTTGTGATAATCTAATAATAATAATGAAGCAACGATATGGCGCATGAAATGATTGCAATTGATATGTTTTTCATTTGAAAGAATAAAATTATGTAAAAATATATAAAAGCTTTGTTTAATTTAGCGAATCGAAATGATAGCAGATTAAACACCATCGTGATAGTTCTGTGAGTTCCCTATAATTTCATGCAGACTTAGCTTAAAGTTCACCATTCAGCTTGATTAATCCATCATTGCTGGGTATCTTGTTTACCTGGTTCATTGGATTTTGGCTTCTCTCTTCTCTAACGGATTATGACTTTGATTGCGACCATTGATCGATGCTTTATGCATTAGAAGAATGGCGCTATAGAAGTCTTTATTTTATATTAGAACTCGTAATCGTAAACTCCTAACTTCTAAAGCGCCGCTCGAAAGCAAAGCGCAGGCACCAGAAAGAGAGAGAGAGAGAGAGAGAGAGAGAGAGAGAGAGAGAGAGAGAGAGAGAGAGAGAGAGAGAGCCTTATTCACGAGTGCTGCGTCAAGTAAGAGGGGTATCCAAAGGGTAGTCAAAAGGAGGTCCGAGACCGGTTTCCACGGGAGGGGGTATCCGGTTTCCAGGGTTTCTAGGCCTACCCTAATGCGCTCAATCTAGTTCGGGCAAAGGGCAATGTTTCCTATTTTCCTTGCCTTGCATTGCTTTGCTTCGTACTGCCTTTTCTCACCAATTGCATCGTCTTGCCTTGAATTTCATTGCCTTCTCCGTACTTACATGTATGCATTGTATTGTCTTGTCTTTTCTCAACTATCCGCGATTAACTATGCCTTCCATTATCTTATATTGCTTTGGCTTATCTCGATCTTATCTTTTAGGCTCTTCGTGATGATAGCGAGAGACAGATTGACGAACTGGATAAGAGACTTCGGTCTGAGATACGACTAATGCACGAAACGCATTCCACGAGCCTCAAAGTCATCGAACAGTTTCGTTCAAAGTGAGTCTAACAGCAGTCTAATTGTACCTAAAAAAATAGGCAGATTAACACACCATGTGAAATTTCAGAGCATATAGTAGAAGCAGTATTCAGAGTTAACGACATCTCTTGGCTCCCAGGGCTGTTGCACCTATTTAGCTGATAGACTATACTGTATCGTAATCGTAGAATCTCAAGACAGTTCCCAAAGTTAACGGGGACCGGCTTATTCACAGGAACTCTGCATAGTCAGCCCGTCGATAAGCAGGTAAAGTCAGGTTCGGTTCAAGGGTCAGACAGGCAGACAATCAGACGACTCGTAACCTTTCACTTTCGATCTCTATATCGGAGAACTAGAATACGACACGAAGTTGAAGACAAGTAGGCTAAGTTTTCGAGTTAGAACTCAGATACGTAGGTATCATTCTTTCAATTCAACTTTTACTCTGTATTTGAGAATGGAATTCTCCGTTGCAGAGAACAAGAACATGACAACGAGAAAGAAAGCATAAAGAGACGTCTTTGCGATATGGACCAGCAATACGAAAAGCAGATTCACACTCTCACGGAGAAGGTGACAAGAAATCTACTCTCAATTGCATTTTCCATCCACGTTAAATAGAAGAAAATCCATGACTATTAAAAAACAAAACTACTTTCACCTTTCAACAGAGGTCATCATATCCGAAAAGCAGCGCAATGCAATATAATGCTTTAATGCATTACAAATGAAAATTTACAATGCAGATGTAAAAGTTCATTGTGCTGTCCTTACAGTATCTCATCAGCGTTTTGCAATGAGTATGTGCATTAGAAGCGTTTGTCGTGACCTTAGTATACAGACCACTGAACTTAGTGTTAGTATGAGAGAGAATGGGATAGAGACAGACCCACACACAGACAGGTATCGAGACATACACATGCAGCAGGCAGAGACCATAGAACGATGAACACACGTAACTTAAGAACTGAAAAGAATCGGTGGCTAGGGCTGTGCATATTCTTCCCAAAACTGTTATTATTTTCATTGACCAGATTATTGAGCATAGTGTAGCATTACAAGATTCAGTAATTGCCATATCGGAGGATTCGTCAGCAAAGGTTGACCCAAAAGGGGTAATGAATGAAAGAGTGAATGAACGGATGGGTTGTGAGTGGGTGGATGAATGGGTGGGTGGATGGGTGGGTGGATGGGTGGTTGGATGGACGGATAGGTGAATGAATGAACGTATTCACTAATACTTGTGAAACGAAAAAGAGAATAAATCAATAGACTAATGAAAACTAATGAAGTAAACTCCGATTCCAGATTCGACATCTGGAAGTTCGGTTTTCGGGAAGTTACGACGAGATCGACATGGTACACACGAGGCCACATGTCACTCCGGGCATCGCACTAGCTGTCAATCATGCCAATGATCCAAGAAAAGGTCTACTGAAAAGATCATTCTTCTATTAATACAATTAGAAATTTATTAAAGATTCGCATGCAGACAATGTGATAGGTAAAGATGACGTACTTTATATACTAAATAATTATTTATTGATTAATTATTATAAATTATTAAGTTTGTCAAGCATGTATCCTGTGCACTCTGTTCATCTGTTGTATGCACCTACATCGTGATCATAAACTCCAAATTTCTAAAGCGCCGCACAAAAGCCAAACGCAGGGCACCAGCTTATTCACGAGCGCTGGGAAGGATACGCAGCTTATCCGAAGAGGCGCTATACAAATTTGCGATTTTCTATGGCTACCATTGCAATTATTTATGGCTACCATTGCAATTATTTATGGCTACCATTGCAATTATTTATGGCTGCCATTGCAATTATCTATGGCTATCACTGCAATTATCAATGGCTACCATTGCAATTATCCATGGCTACCATTGCAATTATCAATGGCTGCCATTGCAATTATCTATGGCTATCACTGCAATTATCTATGGATACCATTGCAACTATCCATAACTACCATTGCAATTATCCATAACTACCATTGCAATTATCCATGGCTACCATTGCAATTATCAATGGCTGCCGTTGCAATTATCTATGGCTATCACTGCAATTATCTATGGATACCATTGCAACTATCCATAACTACCATTGCAATTATCCTTGGCTACCATTGCAATTATCCATAACTACCATTGCAATTATCCATGGCTACCATTGCAATTATCAATGGCTACCATTGCAATTATCAATGGCTGCCATTGCAATTATCTATGGCTATCACTGCAATTATCTATGGATACCATTGCAACTATCCATTACTACCATTGCAATTATCAATGGCTACCATTGCAATTATCCATAACTACCATTGCAATTATCCATGGCTACCATTGCAATTATCAATGGCTGCCGTTGCAATTATCTATGGCTATCACTGCAATTATCTATGGATACCATTGCAACTATCCATAACTACCATTGCAATTATCCATGGCTACCATTGCAATTATCAATGGCTACCATTGATAATTATATATCTATGGCTACCATTGCAATTATCAATGGCTACCATTGCAATTATCAATGGCTGCCGTTGCAATTATCTATGGCTATCACTGCAATTATCTATGGATACCATTGCAACTATCCATAACAACCATTGCAATTATCTATGGCTGCCATTGCAATTATCTATGGCTATCACTGCAATTATCAATGGCTACCATTGCAATTATCCATGGCTACCATTGCAATTATCAATGGCTGCCATTGCAATTATCAATGGCTACCATTGCAATTATCAATGGCTACCATTGCAATAATCAATGGCTACCATTGCAATTATCAATGGCTATCACTGCAATTATCAATGGCTACCATTGCAATTATCCATGGCTACCATTGCAATTATCAATGGCTGCCATTGCAATTATCTATGGCTATCACTGCAATTATCTATGGATACCATTGCAACTATCCATTACTATAGTGGAGGAACGTGCCTGTGCATTTTTCTTCAGTCATTTCAAGTTGATGTAAAAGTTTCGTTTTCACTACCAATTTGAAGGTAATGGTCTGTAGATCAATATTCGTCCGAGGGAAAGCATGCAGATAAAAATGAAGCGTGGGGGCTTGAAAACCCCCTCTGGCCTATGGGAAATAGGCCTATGTGTATTTTTTCCAGTCATTTCAAATATATGCAAAAGTTTCTTTTTCAGTACCAATTTGAAGGTAATGGTCTATAGACCAATATTGGTCCGAGGGAAAGCATTCAGATAAAAAAAGCGTGGGGGGCTCGAAAAACCCCTCCAACCTATGCAAAATATGTGTATTTTGCTCCAGTCATTTCCAGTAGATGCATAACTTTCGTTTTTTCAGTGCCAATTTGAAGGTTATTGGTCTCTAGATCAAAACTGGCCCGAGTGGAAAGCATTCAGATTAAAAAATGAAGCGTGGGGGTTCGAAACCCCCACCTCCGTCCTTTGCGAAATATGTGGATTTTACTCCAGTCATTTCAAATAGATGCAAAAGTTTCTTTTTCAGTACCAATTTGAAGGTAATGGTCTATAAATCAATACAGGTCCGAGGGGAAAGCATTCAGATAAAAAAATAAAGTGTGGGGGTTCGAAATCCCCCGGCCTATGCTAAATATGTAAACTATTTTAACTTTTGACTGGATGGTCCGATTTGAACATATTTGGTATGTATGGATTCAGAATCACGAGTTACAAGTGATACTAACATGCATATTGGACATAAAAGCGTGTATTGCATATAAAAGCGTGTGGGTTCTAAATCCCTTTTCCGGCCTATGCGAAATATGCGTATTTTGCTACAGTCATTTGCAGTAGATGCATAAGTTTCTTTTTTTCAGTGCCAATTTGAAGGTAATAGTCTCTAGATCAATATTGGTCCGAGGGGAAAGCATTCAGATTAAAGAAATGAAGCGTGGGGGTTCGAAACCCCCTCCGTCCTTTGCGAAATATGTTGATTTTACTCCAGAGCATTTCATATAGATGCAAAAGTTTCTTTTTCAGTACCAATTTGAAGGTAATGGGCTATAGATCAATACTGGTCCGAGGGGAAAGCATTCAGATTAAAAAATGAAGCGTGGGGGTTCGAAACCCCCACCTCCGTCCTTTGTGAAATATGTGGATTTTACTCCAGTCATTTCAAATAGATGCAAAAGTTTTATTTTCAGTACTAATTTGAAGGTAATGGTCTATAGATCAATACAGGTCCGAGGGGAAAGCATTCAGATAAAAAAAATAAAGCGTGGGGGTTCGAAATCCCCCGGCCTATGCGAAATATGTAAACTGTTGTAACTTTTGATTGGATGGTCCGATCTGAACATATGTGGTATGTATGGATTCAGAATCATGAGTTGCAAGTGATATTAACATGTATATTGCACATAGAAGCTGTGATGGTGCCAGTGTTGGCGCATATCCACAAAACTAAAGAAAGTTTCATTAGAAAGTTGCTAATAAACCAGCTATAACAAATTGAACGTAGCCTACATATACCGGGGTAGTTAAGTATTGCATATTGTTCTTGTCCAGCTACTTCGCACATGTACGCTTGCAAAGACGTATTTGGGCATTTCAATTTCGCCTTCATGCACTTGCAGAGAGAGCAGGTACTTGTGCAAGTGCACTTCACATCCAGGTGGAATACATCCCTGACGAGGGGCAGCGAGGTCCATATGGGAAGCAGCTTGCCTTCCTCTTCCTTCCACCCATGATTAGTGGGGTTGTTCAAAGGCATCATGGACCTACATGTATGAGCTGTAACAAAGTTGTCCATATGTTCGCTTGGAAATTTGGAATACACTTCTTTTGAAATGTTGATCCAAAGCATCGGTTGTTGGGGGAATTCTCTCCACGTCCCTAGTCTTCTGTGAGAACACCTTCATTCTGACGAGGTCAATGTCATCGTTGGAGTACAGCCTACAGACGAATTTCGCTGCCACTTCTTTCAGCCTTGGCGATGTTTGAAATGGAGTTTCGACGACAGTTGCAAATTCCTCCATGAGGGATGGCACTTCGTGCATCAGCTTTCAGCTATGAAAAGGATGTGTACTTCACTGCAGGTGATGAAGTCCATCATGTAGGAAACAGTCCACCAATGGAGCAATGCAACCATGAAGAAGCAGACACTCGTGTCCTTATACATCTCTTACAAACACTTCAAACATGGTCACTTGGGATGGTTCATACCGGAGATACTGATGTTGTCGTAATTCTGTTGAGTAATTTCCATCATATCAAGGCTCTGAATCATGCTGCAGAAATCTGGATCTCCTTCAAAGCGGGAAAGACAACTATAATGATCTCCCTGAACACTATCGCCTCAAACCTTGGAACGACAACATGCAAAGCAATGGCCCTATTTCACGCATTTGCAGGATCAGACATTATCAGGATCGTTCAAGTTCAAGGTTAAGCGATACTGCTGCAAGTTATTGCATGAAGTGCCATCAATCATGGAGGAATTTGCAACTGTCGTCGACACTCCATTTCAAATATCACCAAGGATAAAATAAGTGGCAGCAAAATTCGTCTGTAGGCTGTACTCCAATGACTACAACGATTACATTGACGTTGACCTCGTCAGAATGAAGGTGTTCTCACAGAAGACTAGGGACGTGGAGAGAATTCCCCAAACAACCGATGCTTTAGATCAACATTTCAAAAGAAGTGTATTCCAAATGTCCAAGCGAGCTTATGGACAACTGTTTTACTGCTCATACATGTAGGTCCATGATGCCTTTGAACAACCCCACTAATCATGGGTGGAAGGAAGAGGAAGGCAAGCTGCTTCCCATATGGACCTCGCTGCCCCTCGTCAGGGATGTATTCCACCTGGATGTGAAGTGCACTTGCACAAGTACCTGCTCTCTCTGCAAGTGCATGAAGGCAAAATTGAAATGCCCAAATACGTCTTTGCAAGCGTACATGTGCGAAGTAGCTGGACAAGAACAATATGCAATACTTAACTACCCCGGTATATGTAGGCTACGTTCAATTTGTTATAGCTGGTTTATTAGCAACTTTCTAATGAAACTTTCTTTAGTTTTGTGGATATGCGCCAACACTGGCACCATCACAGCTTCTATGTGCAATATACATGTTAATATCACTTGCAACTCATGATTCTGAATCCATACATACCACATATGTTCAGATCGGACCATCCAATCAAAAGTTACAACAGTTTACATATTTCGCATAGGCCGGGGGCTTTCGAACCCCCACGCTTCATTTTTTAATCTGAATGCTTTCCCCTCGGACCAAAATTGATCTAGAGACTATTACCTTCAAATTGGTACTGAAAAAATAATCTTATGCATCTACTAGAAATGACTGTAGTAAAATACGCATACTTCGCATAGGCCGGAAAAGGGATTTAGAACCCCCACGCTTTTATATGCAATACACGCTCTTATGTCCAATATGCATGTTAATATCACTTGCAACTCTTGATTCTGAATCCATACATACCAAATATGTTCAAATCGGACCATCCAGTCAAAAGTTACAATAGTTTACATATTTAGCATAGGCCGGGGGATTTCGAACCCCCACACTTTATTTTTTTATCTGAATGCTTTCCCCTCGGACCTGTATTGATTTATAGACCATTACCTTCAAATTGGAACTGAAAAAGAAACTTTTGCATCTATTTGAAATGACTGGATTAAAATCCACATATTTCGCAAAGGACGGAGGTGGGGGTTTCGAACCCCCACGCTTCATTTTTAATCTGAATGCTTTCCACTCGGGCCAGTTTTGATCTAGAGACCAATAACCTTCAAATTGGTACTGAAAAACGAAAGTTATGCATCTACTGGAAATGACTGGAGCAAAATACACATATTTTGCATAGGTTGGAGGGGTTTTTCGAGCCCCCACGCTTCTTTTTTTATCTGAATGCTTTCCCCTCGGACCAATATTGGTCTATAGACCATTACCTTCAAATTGGTACTGAAAAAGAAACTTTTGCATATATTTGAAATGACTGGAAAAAATACACATATTTCCCATAGGCCAGAGGGGGTTTTCGAGCCCCCCACGCTTCATTTTTTATCTGCATGCTTTCCCCTCGGACGAATATTGATCTACAGACCATTACCTTCAAATTGGTAGTGAAAACGAAACTTTTACATCAACTTGAAATGACTGAGTGTCTGGGCCCCCCACTACTACCATTGCGATTATCAATGGCTACCATTGCAATTATCAATGGCTGCCATTGCAATTATCAATGGCTACCATTGCAATTATCCATGGTTACCATTGCAATTATCAATGGCTACCATTGCAATTATCAATGGCTACCATTGATAATTATATATCTATGGCTACCATTGCAACTATTCATGGTTACCACTGCAATCGGTTACCGTCTATCGCGCGTAGCATTAATTGATCCGCGTTTTAACTGTCAGATAAGTCAGTGGTTATTACCCTCAAAACAGGAAGTCATTCGAGCGATTCCGACTCTGAAGACGGACGTCGCCGGAAATTAATTACTACAGGTCCGGTCGGTTCATCAGGTCCGGCGCATGCGCATTATCTAAAAACAGTTGAGTATTTGCTTCGATGTTTCTTACGTGGGGTGATAATAATAACAATAATAATTATTCTTATCAGCATCATCATCGTCGTCGTCATCATCTTCATTATCATTGTCGGCTGATGGCCGATTATTCGCGGCTATTAACGCAAATGAAAGCCATGTTCTGCGTGGACTCTTTCCTCCAAGCCGCCCCCACCTCCGCTATGAGCTAAGACCGAGGCCACACGGTTTCCTCCTCCCAACCAAGGACGATCGCAATTTCATATCACGTGTATTATTTAAAAACATCTACTAAATACATTATCTCCGGTCTATACCATATTGGTTGCCCTAACTAACATTGCCACCAGCCTAATTCTTCCTTAGTTAGAGCAGAGATAATATTTGCTATCTCAACCCATTTAATAACTAACTGTCAGAGCTTAGACAATTTTTCCTATCTGTTACCTGTAACAAGTTGCGACTTGTCAGCTTGGTGTTGTGAATAAACGAAATTGATTGATTGATTGATTGATTGATTGATTGATTGTCAACATCGTCATCATGTTCTTGTTCTTCATCAATTACGTCATCATATTTATCCTACTCATCTCTGAGTCGAAGTAAGCCTTATGTGGATTCACCCTCCACTCCCTGGGGCAGGTATAAAATGAGAAGAAAGACAGATGTTATCAACCTGAGATGGACGTTTTACACGGCTAACATACAGTTAAATTCGACTCCTGTTGAACCTGTTATATATAATCATTATGTTACTACTATAACATGTAATCCTACTGCGTACTTTTCAGTTTGAATTAATAAACGAATATTATTATTATTATTATCATCATCATCATCATCATCATCATCATCATCATCATCATCATCATCATCATCATCATCATCATCATCATCATCATTATCAACAATTTCGTCATCACTGTCATCATTATCGTCGTAGTCAGGATCTTCGTCAGTATGTACTTAATACGTTACGTTTACAGCAACTTGATTGTATTCGTAGTTTTTATTAGTTGATTACTTGTGGTTTCAATCTACAATAGCGTAAACTGCCTGTTCTACAAGTTCAGGTACATTCCAACTTTGTTTTGACTTAAATATTGCCTAATTCATTCTACTACAATTGGTAGAAATATCTGCTTAATTAAGATAATTACTGTTTTGTCTTAGGATTCAGTCGTTTCGATTCACAGTCCAGCAAAAAAGTCGACGTAAGAACTGTTCGATACAAGAAAATGGAGTAACGTGTTTTTGAACACGTGAACTCAGCAAGAATCTATCTTTGTCTGAATGAATCCACGAACTGTTGAAGCACATGCTTAAGTGACTTGAATCACTAATTCACCGGACTTACGTCACTTTCTGTAGTGACTTGAGTCGCTTAATTAAGTAACTTAAGCCAGTAATTGACTTAGCTTGAGTTAAGCTCACGTGTTTCATAGTAGAACATAGGTAGACGCTAATTAGTAATATCGTAATTGCTCTTAATCTTAGATCGGTCAGCCGGCGACAAACGACTTGTTGATGATTCGTCTTTGGACTAAAATACATAATAATAGCCAAATTTGTTGCAGCTCAAGCACGCAGTGCGAATGCTACTTAAAATTATTTATCATTATATTTGCCAAAATATTTTAGACATTTATTTTAGCTAATTTCTTACTCTTGGACTTTCGAGCCGGCAATGAACATTCTGAGGCGACTAAAAACCACGATGTCGCCGAATTTTTGCAGTCTTCTTCTCTCTGTTCTGTCAGCCGTGCGCCGAAGCTGAGGCCTGAACTTAACGTCTCCAAATCGTTCTATCTCTGGTTTTATCGACGGCATCCGTCATATCTATGTCCTGCGCTCTCAGATCTTCCTTTATATTGTATATCCAAGTATTTGTCTGTCTTCCTTGGCTTGCTGCGACTGGGAGCCTTTTATCGTCCATTCTCGTCACATGCCCGAACCCACTTGAGCCTTCTTTTTGCAGTAGAAACGTGTAATCTGAATGCTATCTAAATCTATTCGTCAAAACAATTTACGAAAGTATTTTTTGTCTCTAATTTAGGGAGACTTCTTCTTCCATTACAACAATCGTGAAAACTACAAGACACAGCGACTCTGACATGGATGTAGTATTCGGCGACGCTCCCCCTGACTACGCTCCTCCCCCTGTCCCTGACGGCGACTCCAGTGACAGCGACAAAGCCAGGCCCAGAGTATCACGGGTCGATCTTAATGACAGTTTGGACGGTGGCCATAGATTGGAGATAGGGGTGGCCATGGGAACGGCAGTTGCTGGGCAACGGTTGCTAGAGAAACGACTTTCGAATGACGATGGCGAACATTCCAAGATAGGGGTTCAGTTGGAATATGACAAGCACTTGAAGAAAGATCAAGTTTTGGGTCAAGGAGAAAGATTGAGAGAGCGGGACAGCTCCGACGACGAAGGAAACAGGAAGGCTTTGAAAATGCCGGAGAGACAGAATGTTAAGGTGGAAAATTTCGACATCCTAAAGAGAAGCAACAGTTCAGAGAAACTGCAAAAGACTGGACACGATTCAAATTCAAGCGATGAGGAAAGTTCGAAGAGGAAATTAGGATTTGGTATGGGACAGGGCGGATTGCCATCAGGGACAGGTCATAGTTCAGGGACTGGGCAAGTTGCAGAAGTTGGAGTACACCTAGGTGGACGGCGCATGAGTGTGGAGGGCAGACACAGTGGCAGAAGCTCAGAAACGGGTGAGAGTCCCGCGTTAGGGAGAAAGCTACGAAGCGGTCACAGTCCAGAAAGGAGCAAAATGTCCGACGATAACTCCGATAAAGAGGGGAAGTCGCATAAAGAGGATAAAAAGGCAGGAAATGAGAAGTCCCATAAAAAGTTTGGCCTGTTTGGGTCAAAAAAGAAAAGAACGGAATCTGGAGGAAATGAAGAGGATACAGACGATGATAGTGACGAAGGCCACACGAAGACCGGCGAAGAGACAAAGGCCAAGAAGGGCAAAACAAAATGGGGCAGAAAGCGAAAGGATGAGGACAAGCACAAAGATGAACATGACAGCGATGAGGACATGGCCAAGAGGAGGGGCTCTAAAGATGACAAAAAGAAGGCTAAAGAGGAAGCGAAGCAGAAGAAAGAGGAAAAGAAGAAGGCCAAGGAAGAGGCTAAGCTGAAGAAGAAAGGCAAGAAAGAGAATGACGGAATAACGATGCCGGTCATGGGGGTGGCAGCCGCCTTGGACAACTCAGGAGATATTTCTTCAGAAGATGAAATCGACCACTCAGCTTTAAAGAAGAATAAGAAGACCTCGTCTAAAAACAGCAGTGGCATAATATATCCAGTAATGGGAGGGGCAGTCGCTTTGAAAAACCAAGGAGAGATTTCATCAGATGAAGACAACGGCCATGGTTCAAAGAAGAATAAGAAAGTCTTATCCAAAGACAGTGGTGGCATAACATATCCAGTAATGGGAGGAGCAATCGCTTTGAAAAAAGAAGGAGAGATTTCGTCAGATGAAGACAACAGCCATGGTTCAAAAAAGAATAAGAAAGTCTTATCCAAAGACAGTGGTGGCATAACATATCCAGTAATGGGTGGGGCAGTCGCTTTGAAAAGCCAAGGAGAGATTTCATCAGATGAAGACAACGGCCATGGTTCCAAGAAGAATAAGAAAGTCTTATCCAAAGACAGTGGTGGCATAACATATCCAGTAATGGGTGGGGCAGTCGCTTTGAAAAGCCAAGGAGAGATTTCATCAGATGAAGACAACGGCCATGGTTCAAAGAAGAATAAGAAGGTCTTATCCAAAGACAGCGGTGGCATAACATATCCAGTAATGGGAGGAGCAGTCGCTTTGAAAAACCAAGGAGAGATTTCGTCAGATGAAGACAACAGCCATGGTTCAAAGAAGAATAAGAAAGTCTTATCCAAAGACAGTGGTGGCATAACATATCCAGTAATGGGAGGAGCAATCGCTTTGAAAAATCAAGGAGAGATTTCATCAGATGAAGACAACGGCCATGGTTCAAAGAAGAATAAGAAGGTCTTATCCAAAGACAGTGGTGGCATAACATATCCAGTAATGGGTGGGGCAGTCGCTTTGAAAAGCCAAGGAGAGATTTCATCAGATGAAGACAACGGCCATGGTTCAAAGAAGAATAAGAAGGTCTTATCTAAAGACAGCGGTGGCATAACATATCCAGTAATGGGAGGGGCAGTCGCTTTGAAAAACCAAGGAGAGATTTCATCAGATGAAGACAACGGCCATGATTCAAAGAAGAATAAGAAGGTCTTATCAAAAGACAGCGGTGGCATAACATATCCAGTAATGGGAGGGGCAGTTGCTTTGAAAAGCCAAGGAGATATTTCGTCAGATGAAGATACCAATAACCCTGCTTCAAAGAAGAATAAGAAGGTCTTATCCAAAGACAGTGGTGGCATAACATATCCAGTAATGGGAGGGGCAGTTGCTTTGAAAAGCCAAGGAGATATTTCGTCAGATGAAGATACCAATAACCCTGCTTCAAAGAAGAATAAGAAGGTCTTATCCAAAGACAGTGGTGGCATAACATATCCAGTAATGGGTGGAGCAGTCGCTTTGAAAAACCATGGAGCTATTTCGTCAGAAGACGAGTTCAGCCACTCCACTCTAAAGAAGAACCAGAAGGTCCTGTCTACAGACCCTCAGGGCATATCATACCCGGCCATGGGACTAGCAGTCGCTCTGGAAAACCGAGGAGAGATTTCGTCAGACGAAGACAACAGCCACTCGGCTTCGAAGAAGAACAAGGCGGTCTCCTCCAAAGACAACGATGGCATAACTTTTCCAGCAATGGGAATAGCAGTCGCTGTGGGAAAACAAGGAGAAACATCAACAACCGCAAGTGCATCAACCTCAAGACCAGACGTCAAAATAGCCTCTCGGTATTGAGCTTCATCTGAATCAATCTATTTACAGCATCGTCTTTCTAACACAGCGTAAAAATAATAGGATAAAATAACTTAACTAATCCTAAACGAAACCCGCCTTAGAAGCTCTCTTGCTTCCTCTCTCTCTGGTCTCTCTGGCAACCGGACTTCAATCTCCATTTGACGTTTCTCTGACTCGACGCAGCGCTCGTGAATTTTAGTTGGTGCCCTGCACTTAGCTTTCAAGTGACGCTTTAGAAGTTTGGTGTTTACGAATACGATTACGATTACGAACTAAAACATGACGTTAGATGTATTGTAGCTCAGCTCTAGGTTAAGCTCTATGGTTTACGGTTGAGGGATTTTTGGGTATGTTACAATTATTATGACACCTTCCTCTGTAGGTTTAATAAGCAACGAGATTCAGACGGCGTTTCATTAGGATCGAGAGGTTCGTCTCGCTCCAGCGGCGATGAGGGTCACGACCATTCGGGGCTAAAGAGTAGCCACAAGGCCGTGCATAAGACCATAGAAGCCAGTTTTCGACCTTGGAAGAGCACGCCGGACGTCAGTGGTAACAGAGACCTGGTCAGTGTTTACGTTCTAAGACATTATCACGTAGTGTGATTAAGGTAAGACAAGGTAACTATGTAAGAGCAAGGTACGATAAGGTAGGTAATTGAAGGTAAAGAGGTGAAAGCGTTACTAAGTCAAGTGGCATTTCAAGAAACTGCTATGAAATGGTGTTCAGTAACGCAGGGTAAGATTGAGCACGGTAAGATTGAGCAGAACAAAGTAACGCCTCTCTATATGTGGTGAGTTACTGTACACGTGAGACAATCCTACAATGGGTCTTGCTCCCCAGGGTTCACTCTGGCTCTTTTTATGCTCACCTCAAAACTGTCTTTTTCAGCAGTGGTGCTGGGGTTGGGAGAGCTTCTGAGTAGAATAGCCTTGAAGGAGCGCTATATATATATTATTATCTTCGTAATGAATAATGAATGAATGAAGGAATTAATGAAAATTATCAGTTCATACTACTACTTAATATGTTGGCAGATGATGTCGTTCAGCAGTTACCCAAGCAGCAGTGGTCAAGTGGAGTACAACGGTCGATTGGCTGACCAGTGGTCAACGGAAGAGGTGGCCACCTGGCTAATAGCAATCAACTTAGGCGAACTGGTCGGAGTTTTCGAGAGACATGACGTTGACGGAGGGAAACTCCTCGCTCTGTCGACCAATTCCTTCAAGGTAATTATGCGTCTCTATAGCTAGGAAAACAGCAATTAAACCAAAAGAACAATTAAATATGGTTTAAGTCGTGACATTACGCATGAACCTCGGCGGGTATAATGCGACCAAGCAAGCTCAATCTTGTTGGCAATTACTCCGCTCTTCGGCCTGTAGAGATCTGTTGGTGACGCTCTCGCGTATGACGATACGTATACACGTGGTGCTGGCTCATATATAAGACCATCCTCCTGACAAAACTTACACTGAAAATCCGAAGTTCACGAGAAGATGCACCTACAAGAACAGCTTAAGCTTATCTCATGTCTTATATTCTTTCTAGATTCGTTAGGCAGCTTTGCTTTTTTGTCGCTACAATGATAGTTAAATATTGATGCCTCCCTTCGTAGGAGATGGAGATTAGCGGCAAGAACAAAGACCTATTGAAGAAGAAGATCAAAGAACTTCAAAGCGCCATCGCAAAGGATAAGAAACTTCGAGAGAAGGAGGAAAAGCAACGGGAGAAGGAAGAGAAGGCACAGGCTAAACTGCGAAAGAAGGAAGCCTCGAAGAAAATGTCGTGAGTGTTTTCGTTTTCCAAACGGTTTGAAACTAGTGACCGCTTATGATTGCAACACTCTTGATAAGTTTGCCTCAATAGGGGGATGTCTCATGTTAGGTTTTCCACTGGATTCGCCCTTGTGTAGTCAGGAGTCATTATGTATTTATATAGCTCCACTATCTGACGTTAGAGTGGTGCTCTGAAATTGTACGTAAAGGGATTGCTTAAGATTCATATACCACCATCACGAGGCTCAATGTTAACCGCCTGGCGCAGTTTTTAAGCATGGTTTACTGCTAAAGAATGTTGGGCGTTTATGAGTGCATGACTCTTAAATATATTCTTGTAGGTCTAAGAAGCATCGAGGTCCAGACGAAGGGTCAGTGGGGTCAAGGGCTTCTTCCGACGACGAAGATCACGACCATTCGAGGTCAACGAGCAGCCATGGTCACGCGGGAGGGCACAGCACCGTGGGAGCCAGCTCCCGACCTTGGAAAAGCACTTCAGACGTCAGCGCTAACAGTGGCCTGGTTAGTATTTACGTTATGTATTATGATGTAAATTAAGAAACGATCAGATAAAGAAGAGTAATGTAAGGTAATGTAAAGTAATTTGAGGTACTGTACGGCATAAGGCAAGGCATAGAAGAATAGCCATCGCTGCATCGCACTAAACTGAAATGGTATACGGCATAAAGTGAGGTAAGAAAAGACCAACTGGAAATATGCTAGACAGCGCTCGTAAATAAGCTGGTGCCCTGAAGCTCAGCTTTAGAGTATCTCTATAGAAATGTGCAGTTTACGATTAAAAAAGGTAGGTAAGTACATGAACGATTATTCTACCTCACCTGTAGAGAGATACATGCATATTTGAAATTATACTATGTCGTTTGGAATTAATACTATCATTATCAGACAATTCCGTTGTTAGACGTTAAACGGCTCTATATATAGAAGTTACATCTGATTGAAAATATCTTGCTGGCAGATGATGTCGTTCAGCAGTTACCCCAGCAGCAGTGGTCAGATGGAGTCCGGCGGTCGATTGGCTGACCAGTGGTCAACGGAAGAGGTGGCCAGCTGGCTAATATCAATCAGCTTAGCCGAACTGGTCGGAGTTTTCGAGAGACACGGCGTGGACGGAATGAAACTCCTCGACCTGTCCACCAATTCCTTTAAGGTAATTACGCGAACATTAATTAGCCAAACGACAAAAACATATACTTTATTCGCATGCATATGTGGGAACACAACGTAGTCTAGTGGTTAGCAGTCCAGAGGTCTGGGGTTCAAATCCAGACCAGGGTAGAAAGATATTTCATGATATATAATTATATTCTACTTTAGCGCCGAGCGAACTCAGCTACAAAATGGGTACACTGTTCAAATACTGCTTGTGCAATGAGTAGATCACGCTCCTTTTTTGCCACGGGGGCTAAGAACACGAAGTTTCTAACACTTCATACCCGTGGCTGCCTCTTGGGGGCTAGCTCAAGAAACCGCTCTATATAAATATAATTATACATGTACATGTGTATAGGATAATTATACAGTCACTCAGATGTTTATTTCCTGCTTATACTTGACATCACTTGCTCGGTAGATTTCGCCTCAATAGTCGTCACGGCAAAATTAATTTGTGGCTCAGAACCAGAATAGAATAGTTGATTGACGAGATCCTTATATATACTGTTATAAACCAGTTAGCATCACACATTATTTTGTTCGTTTACCTTAAATATATATATATACATTAAAATCAGAAACCGAACTTCGTCCTCTATCAATTAATCTAATTGGTTTTCTCTCTCATAGGAAATGGAGATCACCGGCAAGAACAAAGACCTATTGAAGAAGAAGATCAAAGAACTCCAAAACGCCATTGCGAAGGAGAAGAAGTTTCGCGAGAAGGAGGAAAAACAACGGGAGAAGGACGAGAAGGCGCAGGAGAAACTGCGAAAGAAGGAAGCCGCAAAGAACAAATGATTGCTTTTCTTTTAAAGGGATTTTTAGACTAGCCATTTACACTTTGGTTGTAACACTCTTGAAAAGTAATGTATATTTCCAAACCTTTTGTCTTGCCGATAACGTCGATAACGCGTTGTCATGCGGCCCGTGGGGATCTGCTAGTTTCGCGCTACGTACGACGGCTCGGGCACATGACGCTTTTTCGTGCATTGGAACTTCCTTTTCTAGAACAATCTTCCACAGAAATTTCGAACTCCTCCGCTCAAGAAACATTCTGGGCATATCTTAAGTTTTACAACTGCGTTTAGTTGACTTCAATGCATTTGCAAGTTGCTGAAATGCGCTATATAAATGCAAAGATACACCTGTGAATATGAACATACAGTGTATGTGCATGCAATGCACATATACGAACAGATACAGAGGAATGGAACCTACGACGTCGCAAAAGACAGTCTTGCACTCTATTGACAGGCTACCTCGTCCTGAAGACTCTTTATATTAGATCAGATCTAATCACGTGGCGCTATATAAATCCATAACCTGAGCAAGCAATCGTTGGTTTAATCAGATAAGATTAGGTCAGAGCAGAGTAGATCAGAACCAGGTTTGATATTATAATAATAGTTCGATCGGATTAGATTAGATGAAGGCTAAATGCTGTATCTAATGTGCAGCTTAATTGTAATGATCAGATGGACTTTCGTAAACTTCATTAATAGTGACAGCATAAAACAGTCGTTCCAGAGTTCAAACTTTCAGCCAGTCAAGTAAATTGCTTATTTGTAATATGCGAATTATTTATTTTTATATAATTTTGATAAGCAGAAGATAGTACATGTATGACGGTGACACGGTGTCTTGATTTCTGGTGTGTTCTGTGAAATTGGAAATAATATTTGTTGTCGAGCCACCCAACCACTAAGGCGAGAAGATTCGATTCTTGCATTCAGTGGCGTAACGAAGGGGAGCAGAGGGGCAGCCGCCCCTGGGCGCAGCACAAGGGGTGCAAAATTAGCTTTCAGTGGTACACAGTACTATGACAAGAACGATTAAAAGTCAACAACAAAATTAAAAGGGGGCGCAGTCGTCAACCTTTGCCCCCGGGCGCTGAAGCCTTTCGTTACGCCACTGCTTGCATTACTGTACAGTGTACATGTCAGGTTTGCACTTCAACGCCATCATCCCCATGGACCAAGTTTCAGAGGAATAATTCGAAAAGATTATGTCAAAATAAGAAAATCTTGCCTTGCCTTATCCTACCTCACCTTACGATTACTATAACGCTTCAACGGCGAAACAAAACAACTCACAAACGGCAATAGCCACTTTTTAACACAACAGCTTCAATGTAATATTCAATGCTTAGAAAAGCTACGACGAGAAACATGCTACCAGATCGAATAGAAACTTGAACTCGATAAAAACGATAGTCACACTGTCTAATCTCTCTGTTTGCAGCGGTTTAAAATCCAACATTGTTACATTAGAATAGCTTAATTCTACAGTCAAACAGGTATCTAAGCAACAATAGACATGTTAAAAGCGACGGCAACGTGATCAAAACAGCACTAATTCACTGTATAGATCTGGAAATTTAATTAAACATCTATTTAGCGCATTTTGACACAATAGGCCTACTAAAGCACTGTGTACACGGTTAGCTAACTGATTTAAATAGGTGATGCCTAGGTTAACAAATAATTTGTGCTGAAGTGAATCACGTGAAATATTATATTATATATATACATATATACATGTATATATTATATAGTTTATATATTATATAGGTTAAAAAACTCGTACACTGTTGTATAGGAGATGGAGTCAATTTATGCTGACAGAAGCGAGGAAGCGTGTGAAAGTTATCGGGTAGACATGAGTTATAAGAAAGAGAGAGAGAGAGAGATAGTATGAATCGGCTGGAGGGAGTTCTCTTTCCCTCTTATAAATCGAGTCCTGGTATACGGCAAGGGTAATTTAATTGCGTGAGCATTTGACCCCTTCTGTTTTTCGTCCAATATCGTATGTCTGCCCCCGGGCAACTCGTCTCCCATGCCCTTTAACTTGCCACTCCAAGTGTAATGCACTTGCTGCTTCAAATGCTCCGTCAAGTCGGAAGGGTGGGCTGTTGTTCAGTGGCTTGTTTAGACTGGAGGACGAGATACGTCGAAACAGGTGGTTGGGAGTTTTATGAGGAATAACAAGGCCGAGGGTGGGAGTGGAATTAAATAAAGATGGGCCTGAAGCGATGAGTCAGAGAAGTATGTCTGTGTTTATGGGTATGCATCAGTCTCTTCCCGTATATCTCTCTGTGTATCTCTCAACCAGTGGTTAAATTCAGCCGGGTCTTGCCGGGTCTGAGATCCGGCACCTCGGATTTCAGACCCGGCACCTCTGACCTGAGATCCGCCACCTGCATTGTCAGACCCGCCACCCGAATTTTGAGACCCGGCACCCAAAATCAGATTAACCTATTCGTCAGCCTCACACTGCGTTTCAACATTCACTAGCATCATAGAAAACATCTTAGCCAGCGTGTTTATTTAAGTCGACCGCTCTCCCTCTCCCTCCCTCCCTCCCTCTCTGTATATCTGCCTGTCTGTCTGAGTTCAAATTAATGTATTATAATCGTCGCCCGATGGTATCGTGTTTCCGAATTCCACTCAGTGTAAGGATGTCACAGTTGTTTTCTTCATTAATGACTCACTTGCGGAAGACCTAGCTGGAATCGGTGTGAAAATCTCAATTAGGCTAGCACGTCCTTTGATTAGTTATACGCACGCAAAAGGTCCTGCAAGAGGTGAGTTTTGTGTTTTACTGGTAGGGCATTAGCAAGGTAAGTAAGGTAACTGGGGCTCTACCTGAATGACCGAAACCCAATTCTGTGATGAACTGATGATGAGTTAGATCAGGCATGGTCCGCATGGACAACTTCTTTTAAAAGTGGGCCACAATAAGATTTTAAGGGCAGCTCTGCAGGAGCCAAACACGGGCACATTTTTGCAGATTCATTTGCCCCAGAAAATGAGATAATATTAATTTTATTCAAACTAAGAATAACCGTTAAAGTAAAGGAAGATAGTTTTTATGATGAAAACGTAGTTACCCTATAGTTACACACAGTCCTACACTGCAATAAAACACAAAAATGTATATGTTTATTCAGTTGTAAAAACACATTAAGCTGCTATAGTCGTACAATGTTTTGTTGTTTCACTCGGAGAGTTGATAACATTGACGACTGAGTAGTAATTTAAAACAAGTTGACAAGACTAGCGGCCTGATTCTTAATAAATAAGAAACAGATGTTTTAATGTCAGCCTACATACAGAAATCCAAACATTGGTGTAGGGCTGGATAAAAGGTTCCCAAGTGTTAATATAAGTCATGTCAAGGGCCGGTTTAAAGGTCTCCATGGCCCCGCGGGCCGCATGTTGCCCACCTTTGAGTTAGATGAAGTGATGAACTGATAATGCAATACAAAATTTTCACAAGGAGCACAGGAGAAAGCACTGTTTAAAAGCTGTCAGCATCAGCGTTTCTGCAAAATTTAGCATTGATGTATGATGCTGTAGAAGAACAAAGTGAACTATCAGAGTCATTGCAGGCAGAATCCATTCACCTGCATAAGTCTCATCGCGACTTATTACCAGACAGGTTGAGCTAGGGTCTAGTGTCACGTAAGTCTGCAGGGAGGAGAGCGGTATTTACTTGCCTACAAGGCTGTGACTGATGGTTCATTTAGTGGTGTCCCCATTGTGCAAAGCTCTGTAAGAGCAAACAAAGAAATAGACAAAAGTCAATTCTATCAAGCTCTGGTTTATTCTATTTCTGCACGACTTATGCCAGAATCTGGGAGACCCACAATTGAACATCTTAGCATTATGTTGCCCACTTCTTGGCCTTCAACTGTCTCATCAGAATATAGGGAAATGAACTGAGGCTGGCATGGTTGGTTCCATCCCCTATAATTACTTAAAGCAGGAATACAGAGACTTTAAAGATGTGCAGGGAGCTGCGGATTCAGGAAAGAAATTTAAAAGACTATCAGTGCAGTCTACACACTGCATGCCTTTTAGCACTGCTGAATCATGAATGTGAACGTGTGTTTATCAAAATGAACTTAATTTGCACACCACTAAGGTCATGAATATGTGTAGAACATTATTTCCTCTCTTCTTTTCATTTCCATTGTTGGGTCGCCTTTGCATGAGTGGAATCCACCGTCGTACACGTACAATCATGCATAGCAGTCATGGATTGCTAAGGGTCGTCATGCTGCAGCAGATTTAGCCAGGTGCAAACCACCGAAAAAATGCGAAGCCACAAATTAAAGCACGCATACAGGGCACTATGGAAATGTTTCTAAGTTGGCATGTTGTGTCATTGACAGAATAACAATACTGAAGCTCTTGTTTAATTTTCAGCTTTTCACTAGGCTTATAATTATTTGTAATTGTAAATGGATTGATGCACAACATCTATGATCTAAGTGTATATAATCAGACTGCTTTGGTCAATTTTTAGGCCTATTAATTTTACTGAGCTCTCCAATGTGAAAGTATGCGTGCATTCCGCATATTAATTTTAGGTATTTGTTGTCAAGTGTGTTGTATGTTTTTGCATTAAGTTGACATGTCGATCAAAACCTAGGCCTCTGTAAATGTTAAATAATGTTTATTTCTTTTAAGTTAATGCTTTTGCTGGCAATAATCGATGATGTGCCTTGTTTCACGCATTTTGTATTTTATTCGTGTCTTTTTACACTCGAAAACGGCATAAAAATGATAAGTAGCCTATTGATAACTACTAGCCTATATGTACATACATATAGGCCTACACATAAATATATCGGTTATACATTTGCCAGTTAGGCTTAAGGTTTAAATTCGTAAAGACTTGGAGACCCGGCACCCCTGGATGAGCAATTTAACCACTGCTCTCAACGTATCTCCCTCCTTCTGTATTAATTTTCCCCAAATATTTGTAATCTCTCCCTCTGAATTTCTCTCTCTCTCTCTCTCTCTCTCTCTCTCTCTCTCTCTCTCTCCTCTCCCTCTCCCTCTCCCCTCTCTCTCTCTGTCTGTCTGTCTGTCTCTCTCTGTTTCTCTCTGTCTCTCTCTTCGTCAGTCTTGTCTGTCTCTGTCTCTGTTTCTCTCTGTGTCTGTTTCTCTCTGTCTCTGTCTGTCTCTCTCTCTATGTGAGTGCCTTTTTTCTGTCTCTCCCTGTCTGTTACGGGCACCATCTGCGTGTGCCATTCTGTCCACTTTATCTTTGTTTATGCGTCGTTCATCTGAATGTACGTCTCTGCTCTCGTATCCGTCTTATTTTATCTACTTTCAAACAACAAAATCTCTCAGTTTGTTTAATTGAACGAGTGAGCTTAATTAAACGCCGACTTCGAGTTAAACGGGAGAGGATATGGAATTCTGGATTTGATCTATCGCAGGTGGAAAGGAAATCTATTCACGGAAGATGTTGGGGGAGTTACCGCAGTCAGTGGAGATCTAAATATTTTCTTTTCCCTAGTCAAACACTCCATGCCAAGTATAACATAACAGAACAAACACCAACCATTGGCAACCAATGAACTCCTATGTATGAGAGGTTAATATATAGGAGCCCATGACCTTTATCTCTATGGCAACCCCAAAGGTGCTACTGCAGGTCAGAGTTCAGTGTCAAAGTTCAGATCTCCGATATCAAGAGTAGCTAAAGACTAGAAAAACACGTGCTTCTTTTCTAGGTTAAAGTTCAGAAGCCAGAGTGCAATTGACAGAGCAATGTTTTCAGAACGCTTGGAGGCACAGATTATCTGTTATTCGAAGACAGTCACCGTGGTCTACTTGATTATAATACAAGCCACAATGTCTGACTGCAGACCACAGCTTTTCTACTGTTGGGTATAGTATTGCATGAAGGGTATTAAATCTCTATGGTTTACAGCGAGACAATATATAACGTGGCATACCAACTCCGGCAGGGCCAATAGATTGCTCGAATTTTCTGCTTCACCTACACCTCCAGCGAACTCTCACCTATAAAATGAGTACACTGACCGTACACTGTCGGAAGGAAGATCATGCGATGATGGAGAGGACTGACTACCCGCCTTCTTATGCCGAGGTTAAGAAAATGAAGTCCCTTACACTGCATATCCATGGCTGCCTTTCGGGTTAGCTCAAGGAACTGCTCCTTTTCTTCTTCAAGCAGTTTCTTTGTCATATAAAGCAGTAGCACAGTATCGTTTTAATGTAAACCAAAGAAACTATCACCTGTAACCAGACAATTTGTGTATGTAAGCGTTCTGGCCCAACGACTAGTAGGAGCCGCATCAGTGACTGCCGATTCCAGTCATCACTCTAAGAGCGTATACTGAATACATAGCGTCCTTGGTTCAACGTCTTTCTCCCATTCAGCATCTTTCTTTGCATCCTTCTCAGAAGCCAAGAACTTCCTTGAACCGCTCCTGTCTCTTGGCCCTTTCCTGGTTGACTTCCGATAAGCAGAATTCCACGCACGACTCCTTAGACGGGAAGTTGTTGGCGTAACCACGGCATCCTCCGTATTCGAACGTCTCACAGGTTCTAGTCTCAGAGTTGAAGTTCCAGCGAGTAAGGGTCGCATGACAAGGACCTTTATAGACCGGCAATGAGCAAATACCTGTGGAAATAGTATTACGGTGTCAGTGATAGTAATATCAATAATGATAGTTGTAGGAACATTATTTATTTTACTACTACTATTATTATTATTATTATTATTATTATTATTATTATTATTATTATTATTATTATTATTATTATTATTATTATTATTATTATTATTATTATTATTATTATTATTATTATTATTATTATTATTATTATTATTATTATTATTATTATTATTATTATTATTATTATTTTTTTTCCGGTTGCGGTTTGTCAACCGGATTGTTTCAATAAACAATATTATTATGAAGCAAATTTATTTCTTCATAAAGCCAACAAACTTATGTACAGACTGATTAAAAGTAACTGTTTTCAATATTTAGAAGCCTTCGATCAGTCCTGGGCTACTGTTGTTGCAATCTGTGGTGCCTAAAACAGATAGAGTGTTTCCAATTTGTAGGGCGACTGATAAGCGTTGTAGAAGATGACTAGTCTCACGCTGGTCGCCTGTCGCTGCTGAGATCTTGCGTCCTAGTTCTTGGACAAACTGCAGTGATTCTGTGTGCCAGCTTCCTGCAGTTTCGACTGCCACAGGGACGAAATGATGTGACTGTGTGATAGCAGCATACTTGGTTTCCTTGTTGCGAGCTGCCTTTTCCGCTGCCGCACCTGCGATTTGCGATGTTATATGTTCGTAGGATGCAGCGAAAGTATCTGGCACCGTGACATCCCATGCCAAGCAACGACCTCTGTGCCAAGGTATGATGGTGACTCCGTCAGGCCTTTTGCCGTCTGATCTGGAGAGGCCATTGGGCTCTTTGATGGCCGGTATTTTGGCTCTGGTGAAAGCTCGCCAAATAACATCGTTGAGCATGCCATGTCGATGTTGTCTTCCTGGACCTTTGCTACAAGAGAATCCGTGATGGCCGATGGTTTCTACTATGACACCGCATTTGCAAGTGTGTTTTTCACACAAGGCAGTGCCTAGTCGGATGCCGGAAGCTATTATTATATTATTATTATTATTATTATTATTATTATTATTATTATTATTATTATTATTATTATTATCATTATCATTATCATTATCATTATTATTATTATTATTATTATTATTATTATTATATAGACCGGCAACGAACAAATTATTAAGATTACTAGTGTAATCATCATGGCTGAGTTGCCTGGGGCAGATAGATTAGATTCTTGAAAATATCTGCCTGGCGTTGGATTTGAACTCCTAAGCTCTCTGTTGACAGTCCAGCCCGCTAACCACTGAGATTGGCTAGACCATCGTCCACCCCGCATAAACTGTTTTATCTGTTAAAAAATGTTATTATCGACGTCAACGGCCCTTAAAGACAAAAAAGTGTCGTTAAACAGCTGGGAGTCCATCCCAGGTTTAAATGAGATCAAAGATTCAGCCAAGCGAACAGCAGGGGGTGCCAAACGTGCCACCAGTTACTGGTTGGCCATGTCAGTCTGATGTCCTGCAGAGGTACCAATATAATCCTGTCTCCGAGCCTGCAGCATCCGACCAAGCACGTGCTTTCAAAGGTCAGCTCAGTGGGGCAATCGTTGTCCCACAGAGTAACGAAATGTACCACCCACTGTATGACATGTAGTGCTATGTACACTGTACATGTAGGTCAAGTAAGCCATCAATTCAACCCGACATTACTATCGCTTGACAGCAGACGTATGTAATGTAATGTAAACCTCGCTTATTCCTTTATCGAAAACGATCTGCATACGAGACACACTGTCCAACTTAACTGACAAGATTGGGTCAGACCATTTGTAGCAGGCCATTTAAGACCAGACGATAACGTTTCAACCATGCAATATAATACCAGACCATGCAAGATTGAATTTGACTATACCAGACCCAACTGGATCAGGCCATATGTTGGCATTCTATACCAGGCCAAAATGAGACCACACCATGGGAATAACAAGACCAAAACTAACTAAACCGATATTCGGACATTTCCCCTCGAACAGTAAGTAGGTACATGTACTCTACCAATGTCTATGATAACTGTCATTAATCCAACCTCTATTAAAGCAAAGACCTTTCATCAATCCCATTTTCTATAAGCAAAGAATTTCCTTTCATCAATCCCATTTTCTATAAGCAAAGAATTTCCTTTCATCAATCCCATTTCTGTTTAAGCAAAAAATTTCTTTCATCAATCCCATATCTATTTAAGCAAAGTATTTCTTTCATAAATACAGCTTATATTTAAGCATAAAATTTATTTCATCAATCCAATTACTATTTAAGCATAGAATTTGCTTCATCAATCCAGCTTCTGTTTAAGGAAACGAATTTTTTTCATCAATCCAACTTCTTTTAAAGTAAAGAATTATTTTCATCAGTCGACTTGGGGGGGAATGTCCGGGGAATGTCCGGGGATGTCCTAGACCCAACTAAACCAGATCAGTTCAGACCAAAAACAGCTGAACGTAATGTAATGTAAGAACCTGGAATCCAAACACACATCAAGAGCACCGAAGTAGCGTAATCGCACATTTATATAGCGCCACGCCTTACCTTTCCTGGCGTTGAAGACACTGACGTCGACCATTCGCTTATTCGCCGACCTTGTCTCTGGATTGCACTCACAGATGAAGCACTCCTCACCTTCACTCCTCCGCAATCCGTTGATGCAATTCTTGTTGCAACTCCGTCCAGTGCACATCACTTCCGCCGGATATGCGGCCACTGTTGGGCCTGGCCTCTCTGCTGGAGGGTCAGCGCTGTCAGTGACCGGGGCAGCCAAGGTCGTTGGTGCTTCTGGCATTGCGTCACTCCAGGTAGCATAGGGAGTTGGGTTCGGTTCCTGGGTCTCAGTCTCCTCTTCGTACACCAACTCGTAGTCGCGGGTTACGAAGGGGTCAGAAGTCACAACGATCTCACCTCCGCCTGGTCGGTCGTCGACGCATGCGCACGTCAGACATCCGGTTTCTTCGTCCACGTGGTATCCGCCTGGACACGGAATTGGACACTGGATCGCCGGACACGCATGCCGCGTCACTTCCGGGCTGGCATTTCTAGTTTCCGGCAGTCGCTCGTCAACTTCCGCTTTGCGACACATGCAGATCTCGCATCCTCTCTCGTCCCGTTCCAACTCTTCGGGGCATTCGAGTGTGCACTCAAACAGCGCCGGACACTCGTATCCCAGGGAAGGGGTCGTGAACTCTGGCGGCTTATCTCCCACGCACTCGCACATCTCGCACCCGCTCTCATCGTAACGAAGATAGAAGTGCTCGCATTTCTCTGCACAGAGAACCGCATTGAACGGGTGGCAAGTCACATGGCCAGTAACCACATCCGGTGACTTCTCGTCCGCCAGAGGGCGGCAGTCGCAAATCTCGCACCCGCGAGAGTCGCGATCGTAGCCTCCGGGACAGTACATCGAACACATGACCAGCGCCGTGCGATCACATTCGACGACGTCATCATCGTCCTTACACTCACAGACCGGACATCCGGTTTTGCCGACTTTCAGCACGCACTGCGGAGCGCATTCGGTCTTCGGGCAATTCTTCTTCTTCCGGTCTGCCTCGTTCTCGTCTTCTTCCGCGCAACTGCAAATCTCGCATCCGTTCTCGTCCTTCCCATAATCACCTCTGCACGAGATGTTGCACTCCACGGGGCGACACAGAAACCCGTCGCTATGCGGCGCTGCTATCGTGTCTTCCCGACATGCGCAGAGCTCACATCCGGTCTGTTCGTCCACGACGTATCCGTCGTGACAATTTAGGTGCGATGGGCAGTTGAGAGGCGGGCAGCCTAGGCACTGACAGGTCAGGCAGCCGCGGCCATCCGTCTGCATACCCTTTGGGCAGAACTTCCCTAGGCAGTCCACCTGAGGGCAAACCTCAACAAGGGGTGCTGCTGTTGTCGTCATCATTTCCAACGACATACACTGACATGTCTGACAGCCGTTGTCGTCAAGGCCGTATTCGTATCCATGGTGACAGCGCAGGCCTTTGCATGGCAACCGGCGACACTTAGCAACGGGTGTTGGTTTCATCTTGTCGACGTTTACGTCATCTTCAGACTGACCTCCTGCTGATACACCGCCTAAAATACACGCACACGTACGCATACCCATACACATACATATACGCATACACATAAACATACACACACTTGTGTATGTCTTTCTACTTATGCTCATGTACAATAATAAGCACACATACACACATGCACAGTAGCCTAACATAAATATGCACAGACGTGTATGTCTTTCTGCATATGTTTATGCACAATAAAGAGTATGTAACTTTAAAGCGTTGAAATAATTTAAAGCATGGACGTTTTAAGTAATTTAGATTCTGTTTTAAGGAATAAGGGATTCCATTTTAAACCAAACAGATTCCATAGCAAGCATCCACTGGTTCACATCAAGATGCACAGACCTAACCAGCAAATAGTAAAGTAAAGGTCGCATTGGCAATGGCACTGGTAACTCGTCATCAGCCAATAATAATAATAATAATTACGACAATTTATATGGCGCCGTAACACGGCCATGCCGTTACAAGGGCGCCTTACAAGACAATGTATGTATGTACGTACGTTCATACACACATACAATGTCATACATACATACATACATACATACATACATACATACATACATACATAGGCTACATACATACATACAATGTCATACATACATACATGCATATATACATACATACATACATACATACAATGTCATACATACATACATACATACATACATACATACATACATACATAGGCTACATACATACATACAATGTCATACATACATACATGCATATATACATACATACATACATACATACATACATACATACAATGTCATACATACATACATACATACATACATACATACATACATACATACATACATACATACATGCATGTATACATACATACATAGTACATACATACATACAATGTATTACATACAAACTCACACATACGTAACACAAAT